>JAQIXX010001548.1:0-32476 GCA_034700605.1 Willowsia nigromaculata
CCCAGTGGCCAGGGGAGGGCTCAAAATAAATATGCATATATTCATAATGTATATATTCTGCATACATTACAATATACCGGATATTTTATATCAGCAATTTAAACCTGGTATTTATAGAGCAATAAAATGAAATAACATGACCTAATTTCTAAGTTTCCAGCAAACAAAGTTTCTAATTTGAGTTGTATTTGAGGTTTCTAAATAAGTTACACAGCTTGTTGTGAAGGTAAAGAATATTTTTAAAGCTTTATTTTTAAAGCCATTTTGAGCTAAAATAAGCTAAAATATAGGCTTGTAATTTTTGAGTTTTAAATAACTTTCGTTTAAATAGCGTTTAAATACCAGATGTTTTGAAACTTTTTAACGTTAGTTTCTAAGCTTTTATAAAATCTAGGAGAAATTATTAGGAATTTTAAACACATGGTGAAACTCCAGCTATTTGGAATTTAATTTAGAGAAGAGGAACTTTAAATCAGGGCCACAGAAAGTTTGACGCAGGGAAACACGCGTCATCACAGGGCTACATTTAGGGGAATGAGGAATTGGGTTTGCGAGCACAAAAATATTTTGTAGCCTTTACTAATGAACGAAATATAGAGGAAAGGTAATGCCCCATATTTGCAGAAGATGCAGTACCTCTGCTATAATTGGCAGTTTTGAAACATCGCCTTTAGAAACTTCAACTTACATGAAGAATAGTTGAAAATGCGAACACAATATATTGGTTCACTTGAATTTTGATACCTTTAGAAATGATTCATGGATTTAGGAAAAACGTTTATAAATTTAAAGAAAACTACACAGATTTTGACCGACCTAGAAATTTAATACAAACTTAAGCTTGGAGTAAAAATCTGTAACTTTATTTGACGGTAATGGAAGCTTTCGCTGTTACTACGTGAAGTACAATTATCCGTTTCACAATTTCCCATGTAAACCTAGAAAATTCGTGCTTCCAAAATTTTGATGAAATTTTAAATCTCTAAAGCTATATTGAAAATAAATGCGTCAATTGAAAGTATATGAGTTGGAGATTGTGCCTACAGTTAAATATTCTCAGAAATTCTTAACTCTTACAAAAATTCAATTGAAATTTATTATTAAATTTTAAGTGTCATAAGAAATACATTCAAAAAATTCTTAACTTTGGGATTAGCCAGTAACTAATAAGCTAACTTAATTGGGGTCAAGTATTCCATTCCGGGCAACATGACCCATAGTAGAAACGCTCAACTGAATGAAGTATCGCAATCGACAGGAAAAAATCAGGGTGCTTTTAACTTGCATTGGAGTACTTTTACGCAAAACACAGAGTAAAAACACAAGCGAGTCTTTTGCTAACCTTCCATAATAACAGTACAATGAAAACTGCTAATTTAAGTTAATAAAATAGTGGTTAAAAACATCATTTTCTTAATTCATGGGACATTGTACTTTTACCTGGCAATGGCAAATCTGTCTTCCATTACCATGTACTCCTGCCTTGAGATGCTATTGCGGATTTTGGTTTGGTTTTAGAAAAAAATTAAATGTGAAGGTCATTTTGGGCAATTTTCGAGATAATTTGGTAAAAAATATTATAGAAAATTTTTGAGCTATCAATGTTTTTCGGAATTTTTCCCCTTCTCTCTTTCGCCAGGGGGGGGCTCGAGCCCGGCCTGCCCACCCCTCGCTGCGCTAGTGAGCTTAATCAGGGTGGCAATAAAGCAGGTTAAAGGTATTTAAATATTCATTTGCGTCTGTAACAGATCTGTTCAAAGATACCTTAACACCTTCAAATAGAACTGCATAATACAGCAAATACCTTGAAGTCACCTCTCTGTAGAAATAAATATTCTTTCTAAAAACGATTCGGTTACATGCTCAACATGTTATGCAATTGAGTGTTTGGAGCTATTATATCATTATTCCTTGAGCAAAATGCGAACAAGAAAAGCAAATGGCAAATTGGTGATGAGCATCGCAAAATTATTGTTGCAATTTCTTGTGCGTCTAGAAATATGTATCAGAAATCTCTGAGCTGAAATTATGCCATGCATTCATGTTTTATTTTCCTTTAGCTTTTCATATTTCTTTTGCCACCCAAAAAACAGTTTTCAACATGAAAATTGTTTGTTGCAGCAGATAGCTTTTTTTCTCCTCAGGCTAAAAGCAGAAGGCATTGCATTGTCATGTTTGCATAACCCTAGAATTACACACGTTCGTTGTTGAAAGCAATTTTATTTTTCAGTTCAGTCAGTTCCGTTATCAGATGATTCGACTGATTTAACAAATTGCTTGCGAGTGATTTATTGTACGCATTCCTCCATAGCGCGTGATGATGATGGGAACGTTGTCGAATGAGTGAGCAGAAAATGTTTTGTTTTTTTCATCATCACTTCACCGTTTCTTCTTCTTCATGAAAAAGATAAACGACAAGCACGTATGGAGCATTGAGCATCTCAATTGCCATATTATGTGATTATGCTTTTTGTGTAAAATACATCTTTTTAACAATAAAAAGTGACCATACTTTGTTGAATAAATGCAAAATCATCACTCTTTTTGGATTTATTGATGTCTTTCTTGATGCTGATATGAAGACAGATAATGGCGCATGTTAAATAGAGGGTTCACACTCTACAATCAATATCGGTTCCTTGTTTGCCAAAATCTGTCGTGTCAGTGGGAAAATAGATCAAATTTAGGCTTTTAGTTTTGAACTTACCAACAGGTTGAATGTAAATCGTTTCACTGAAGCAAGCCAAAAGAAGCTTGAGTATTTCCGTTCGATGCGCATCATGAGCTGGTACATGGGGCGGTGAATATGCAAAACCTACGCCAGCTTCCCAAATGTATTCGCAACTGTCAATGGATTGCAAATCTTCTGCACGATCCTGATAGAAAAAAACAACGCGAAATAATGTTTTTCATTATAGATTATGATAGTTTAGTTGTTTGTTGATATATTGGTTATTGCAGATATGCTATTAATTAATCGAATCGATCTATTTAGCACAAAAACAAATTATTATCAATAGCCAGTTAAAGTGCTCAAGCACATCAAATTAGTAGCAATAAATAAAAGTTATGACACTGAAAACTGGAGCATTGCAGCTACGCGAAAGCAGATTTAATTAAGCTGTTGTTGAGTGCAAGCAAGCTATCATTTACCATCAGGGTAATACGATAAATTAAATTTGAGATTTCGAAGAAATTACATCAGTAACAGGGTGTTTAATTTGCTTTTGTTGATTGGTCTATTAGACTAGCTTGCAAGATATTACTAAACTATTACTTGAAATGCCGATATGTATTGTATCAGTTATTTATTGGCTGTACATTCCTAAGATTCCTTTGCCCCTAGCTCCGCGTATGTCATTACAGTCATTACTGCGCAGAGTGCACATATAGATAAAATGCAAAAAGTGAAATAAGCATATACATGATTGAATGATGATGGGATTGAGATGACAAACTTTTTAATTGAATTTTCAGCTTAATGATAGATATTGCATTTCTGTAAATTAAAACATGATAAGCACTAGGCATTAAAATAATAATACAATAATTGATTGTTTGTTATATATCTACCTATGCATATTCTCTCAATAGAAGTGCCTATGCACTACAGTATATATTCCAGTTCTCAGTATTTCTTCCTTTGAGCAATATTATAAAGAACAAAATATCATGCACCTAACTTTCAATAATATGCATATAAACATCAAACAGCACTTCTTAAAAATGTGTCATACCACCTAGATTTTTTAATAGACAGCATCATTGCATATTATTGTTATTATTAGGAGACGGCGATGATCACATGAAAGAACAAATTGCATGTCAAAAATACTTTAAATTTTTCTTTCATCATATTTTATTTCTTTGCACATCTCCCTAATTCTAGCTTACTTCTCAGGAATAAGTTACGATTTGCAATCAAAATATTTACTTTTTTATTTCGCAAACTCATTTAGTATAAAGTGAATCGTCATCTACTCCGTCGATCATTATATATACACTACTGTGCCACATCATCATCATCGTCGTCCCATCAAAAATAATGAAAAAATAAGAAAACCTTGAGTAGCCAGATAATAAAAAGTGACTATGCCTAACTAATGATACATCCCTTAAAATCTTAAAATGCTTTTAAATACGGTTACGCAACGACTTTGCGTGTAAGCTGTTTCCTCTCGTCATCAAAATCCCAGCGAAAGATTTATTTCCGACGAGTGGTGGTGGCTATAAAAATATCCAAACTTTGAAGAGAGAACAAAAAGGGAGTCTTTATCTTGTCCCAACAACTAATAATAATCAACATTTAAAGAGACTCTCGTGCTACATTATGATGTTTCATGTTTCACGAAAAAGATTTTGTAGTAAGTAGACTCATTATGTTGTGTTGGCCTTAATGAACTTGCCCATAACATGCAGCCAAATAAATGCCTGCCTGCTGCCTACGTAATCCCCTCCGCTGAAGTTGGAGGAGGATACAACATTGGAGGACAAGTAAAAGTTGAATTGCATTTTGTCCATTGTGAAAAAATTAAAAGACAATACTTTGTTGAACGGTATAGCGCTTTGTTTATGAATGAGTAAAAGCTTTTGAAAATACTATTTCGCACCTTTTTTGCTGAATTATCTAATAATGAGGCACGAGATAATGAGAGACTATCATGTGATGGTGAAGATGACGACTTTTTATATGCCTTTTCATAATGTGTGTTCTAATCATTGAAATTTAAGTAACCTGCCTATTTAAACGAAAATTCTCTTCAGTCACTGCTGAAAGTTTTTTACCCAATTTAATACCTAAGGGTTGCAGTGAAGTATGCCGACATTGCCCAGCCTAGCCTTTAAATTAAATCCAGTTTTACATAAGATAATAATGCACACGAATGGGAAATTAAAAATTGACATGTAGGTAAGCAGTATGAATTTGCATTTACAGCATTTCAAAACTAAAACTTGAATAAAATGTGACTTACAGGGCCAGATTTTTTGTTGGCTGCAACAGTAAAATCGGGACAGAATAGCAGATCCTGTGAACACAAATATTTAAATAATTAGTTTTCTTATAAAAATTGCATTATTTTTTTTTTCATTTGATGCAACCACTGTATTATTAAGTATTTTCAGAACTCAGTAATGTTCAAATCTTTATACATTTCTTGCATCTGGTTTATTGTTATCATGTCACCGTGATAATGAAATTCATTCAGCAGTATAAAACTAAACTCAAGAGAGCATAAATCAGTCATCTAGTGTTTCTATCTGCTTTTTTCACTTCAACTGACAAATGATGAGCAATTTAAAGAGCCTCATCTTTACGAAAAAATCTAGCTCTGGGATCGTCTGGCATGAGCTGATTGACACGAGACATGAAAAGATGTTTAACCTTTTTTCGTACAATATCATACACACCCTACCAGTAAACGGCTTTTAATCTGAAAATCAGAACAACTATCTGAAGCTTTCAGAGTATTAGTTCAAGTTGCATGAATGTTTGCACATCAACAAGAAATTGGGCCACTGATTCCAGTTTTTGTAAACTACCACATCAAATTTTATGAGTTTCACCAATATTCTAATTTATTCAGGATCGTTATTTATTTGGTCTATAAATGATCTATTAATTCTTCTTTTTTATGTCGCTTTTATTGCATACCCATTGAGTATTTGGTCACTCAAGAGAAACAAAATCCCTGCCCAATCAATAACGCAAGGTAAAGTGAACAAAGTTGTTACAAATTTACTCGAAAATGAAGCAAAAATAATTAAAGTAAAAGATGCAATAATGAAGCAGGCGTAAAAAGAAGATAAATAGTCCATATGCAAACAAACCTACTATCACTTCTACCTACACAAATTCAGCAAAATATGTCGCCTCAACTTTCTTAAACTTGCAAATCGCATTAAACGAACACTTTATCTAAAATTGCATCTTGTTGGTAATAATTTTTAAGGATCATCACGCAGTGCAGGTTATGCACAATGTTTCAGTAACCAGCATTAGCTTTTAGTAATAAACGGGACTCCTGCTGACTTTTGATCATCATCAATATACTCATCCTTCTTGTTATCAATAAAAATCTCATTCCATTATTGCATAACATATCAAATGGGAATTGACAAGGTGTTGCGATAAAGAAAACAATTCATTAGTCCCTGATGCTCATGAAAGTAGTCATTGTGAAAAGATTTAAGAATATCTGATCAATCAACTTACGCAAAGTGCACTGATGAGCGCTTTAGCAAGTGGTAATGTATCTTCATCTTCTTGAGGCTGACCACTTGGAAGACTTGACCAAAAAAATGAGCGCCAGTCCGGGTCTTCAAGCATATAAGGGATGATGCGTGTGAGAAGACGAATGCAATTGAGGGCTGTGGAAAAAAAAATCAAAAGCTATTACATACAAGACATTTTTAAAATATGGATTTCAAACGAGTAACAATGCATTCATGAGTAGGTAAGTCAGTGGTATTTGTAGTTTTATAACCATCCAAAAGTGGAGTGAATTTTCATGGGAGATTACAAGAAAAAATCTCATTCCCGTTTATTTTTATTGCATGTGTTTTGACTGTGAAGGAGAAATTTAAAAGTTTTTATTTGCATCTCTAATCTGTAAGCTAGTACGTTTATCACTTGCTATTAAACTTTAAGTATCATTTCCAATGTCAAGTTTAACTTTGAATAATACGATTTGTAGATCGTCATGTTATGATAATATGTCGCATAATCAGCTTTCATAATCATGTATAAGTGATACAAGTAAGAGCAACTACAATGATACAATTTATGATTTCACTGCGTTTACGTGATTATATCGGGATAATGTTAATTTTTCTGTGTATTTGACGTGTTCACTGTCAAATATCACACGTTTCAGACAAAATTGAAAAAATTATTTATGGTTGTAGGTTAAAGGGTAAGAAACCTTAAAACGGAGCATTAAAAAGGCGTGTTAATCACAATGTCAACATGATTCTAGATTGAAATCTTGCTCAAAACGAGGTAAAACAATGGACTCACAAAACGAATAAATTATTGTTGCATTCATTATTCAGCTAAAAAGGAGAGGACAAGAATCCAACAAAATCCTTACTCCCTACAAAAAAACAAGATGATATATGATACAGTGAATGTTGATGGTACGTGCCAATGAGGAACATAATGTTTGCTCATTGCTGTGCTTCATTTCATCGTAAAGATCTTATTGTGGTCAATATGCATTTTTATAATCTGACAAACATCAAACTCAAGAAGAGTACAAAGAGACTATAGAATTAAAATGATTATACTGATTTGTACGCATTTACGGGAAGAAGGTTACACCTGCTCAAAATGTTCGTTGTGGAACAACCTTCTTGATCTGCATACATAATATATAGTGTGTGCGCGCTCTTGATAAGGATAAGGTTGCCGTTGCACAATTAGTCAGTGCTGCATAATAATCGTTACATGTTTAATATGATGACATATGCCAAATACCTACATACATTATCTAACCAGGGTCGTGCTATCATATTAATTCATTTTATTACTATACACCCTTCTCCTTAAATGCTGATTTTGTCGTAAAGACCATGAATAGGGAACGGGGTAAATAAAGAAGCTTCAGGGCACGTACCAGCACACTTAAAAATTAATGTTTCAAAAAAATTACCGGTTTGCTGGTCTTGTTGCGTTCTACAACTCGTGTCTACAGCTTTAACCAATTTCTCTACTGCTTTGTAACACAGCGTAGCAAGATTGTTCGGTGATTCATCTCGTAATTGTCGTATTTCGGATGACGGTATCAAGGTGAAAACATCTTGCGGACTGTCCACATTATCGGCCCAGAACTGATCCCAGAAAATCTCATCACTGGGATCAATTGGCTGTGTGTCATGAATTAATTTTCTGTTATGAATTATAGATTACATTACCATTCAAGAATGATTTTTGTTTCAAATTTTAAGTACCCGTGTTTTTGTCGACAGCTCCACAAAAGCTTTCCGGAAGTTGAGTTTTGTATCGGCATTGCCCATTTTAAGATTATGTTAAATAAACATATTTTATGAAAGATTTCACTTTTTTGCAGTTTGCAACTGCACCTTACACGTCCGCAGTGTCACTTCACTTCCTCACTTCTTTATACACTATGTTGTACGTATAATAAACTTCGCAATATCCTGCATTAATGAGTCATTTTCTGCACATTTTCTGTGCAGTTGAAAGCTGTAGTTTTATGCAAACAGCTGGAGAAAATATACGAAGTCTAGTTTTCCAACGTGGTGGGTTTGATAAGAAATATACTTCCGACCCTAATTAATTGCTATAAAACTTACAGACATTTTCTTAGTTTATCACTAGCACAATATATATTGTTCACATAAACTTCACTGGCAAATTTATAACAGCCTGGTACAAAAAATTGCAAGACCTACACCGAAATCCTTCTGTGTGGTGGAAGTAGTAGTGGTGGAGGTTCCCCACGCAAGCGTTTTCCACAGACTATCGATCTGCTGGAGAATATTGCACCGCATGAAATGTATCCAAGTTTCTATCTATAGAAAGTAGTATGCTAGTAATTTTTCAGCGCTCATGCGGTTAATGTATGTATACACTTATATAATACATTAATACAATAACCGCAAAGAAATAAATTAGATACACAGAGTTCCAGCTTCCAGATACTCCAGATTACATTTATTCACTGCAGTAGTGTCCAAGAAAAAATGGTTCATACGCTGAAAACTGAAAGTATCAATTTATCAGTCTAAGCAGCTTTAAAAGGATGTACCTGATGCAAATGCATTGTTACATAATAAACGTATATAGAGAGTTTATAGGGGTGACTACGTTGAATATCATAGTCTACAAAACATAATGAATAAAAAAACTTACCTGTTATATAATGTAATGCTAATGACCGAATCTACTTTTCTTTAATAGCAACGTATGTAAGGCTGGCACATTATATTATCCTGTGAATGTGTCCTCACTCCTCACCTTCTACAAATGTCAAATCGACAAAGAGATGCAGAGCATTGGAGGACTAATGTAGAAAATGTACTTCGTTTATTAGTGTGGCGACGAATGTGAGGGATGAATGGGTTTGTATTTATGTTTTTCATGATATGATTTAATAGAATTACTTCTCAGTAAATGTTGCCGATAGTTGGTTTTACCCTTTACTTTTAGAATGTGGCCAGAAACAAGTGTGTATATTATGCATTCTCTCTCATCACCTGTTATCATTAACAACATGATACCTGTGCAATTGTAACAAAGAATGCTACTTAATGCTGCTATTGTTGACCTTCTATTTCAATCCAGCTATGTTGCACCCTTGTACAGACATGTGTCCCCACTCATATACATCCATGTGATTGTCAGGAACCTTATAATGCTAACTAACAAATCTATGTGCATGCAAAAAAGGTTTTTTTACACATTTAAGTGGTGTGCATAGTCAGTTAATCCCAAGTAGGTATTCAACCTTAAAATAATGGATACCTATGCACAAACATTGCATGTGATGAAAACTTTAATTTACTTCTCACAATGCTATACCATGGAGGATACTATTTTGATTATTTTAAACAGAGCAATTTTTACTATTATGTCATTCATACTCTAGTAGTGTGAGCCTACCTAAAGACAGCAAACAGACAGTGGAAGAACTAATTATGTGACCACAATATATTATTTATTTAAAATTCTCATTTCATTGCTTGCATTATAATCGTAATTGCATTTACAGTAGTTTGCCATCATTAGATGACTGAATTATCGAGTTGCTCATATTATCAAAACTTACTACGACGTGCTTAAATAAATAAATCTCACTGAAAGGGAATGGTGAAGATATAGCTACAAGCCTACTAATAACGCGTAGAGATGAGATGAATAGCATGTAGCAAGTACTTTCATTATCATTATATTTGCTTAACTGATCATTTTCCGATCGCTACCTTTCACATCCTTTCCTTTCTTATAGATCAGTTTAATGACTTGTGATTGGGATTGATTGCGGATCATGGCCATAATTAGGGCATAAAACATGTTATACCTCCAAACAATAAAAAAAATATAACAATTGTTTTGATTTTCACCGGTCTTTGGCGCAACCTGAATGAATTTGTAGCTTGTTAAGTTAAATTCGTTTTTATTACTTTTCGCAAACCGCTTAATAGTAAAGTAAGGTGGAGTACCTGTAGCTTTAAGCGGTCAATTATTATAGTTTTGGCTCCTAAAAATACATAATCTAAATACCTACATAATACATACAAGAAGGTGACCTATTCCTCTTTCATGATTAATCATTACGAATAAGAAGCTGCATTGTGCAATCATTTATATTTCAGTTGACTTGACTTTATATAATGACATCATCATATGCTACCAAGATGCCAAAATGCCAATCTCTGGATGATAACTCACAGTATTGCCGCATTTCAGTATTTTGTTATAAATTAGCAAACTTTAAAACGTCATCACGTCAATTACGGATGTGATTCATTCCCATAATCACTTAATGAAAAGACAGAAACGATAATAGAATGATGTAGGTAGCCAGTATTTTAAAAAGTCATATCAATGCACACAATCATTAATCTCTTTAAATACCTATGTCATCATAAAATAGCTCATTTATGCACAAATCTTCCAAGAATGCAATGCAAACAGGAATCAATTTAACATTCAAAAGTCATGGAGCATGGCTTATAACAGTATAAAATACCGCTGTAATAACTAACCTACATTTATCATTTCATTCATAGAAATTTACATATATCAAGATACTTTACCAGTGGCAGTAATGGTAATATTTTAAACCTACGCTTATAAGAGCCCAACAGTCGGATGTAACTGTATATGAACTTTGTATCGAACTAAACAATTGACAGAGGAAGGGTATATGGTAGGGATGATCATTACAAATCCATGAAGTTTATGCATGAATGGATAAGTGGACTACAGTTTTCACCATGTACCCATGAAATGCACGTTCAAATGGGATGAGTCAGCAGAGAGATACAAGATTCACTGCAATTCAAACGAGTAATTCATGGACGAATGGTGCTGAAGAATAAAGTACCACAAGAACCCAGACATTATGATGATTCATGAACAGCCGTCATTTACTAGTTAGTTGAAAACAACTCATTAAAAATATAGGGACTCCCGACTTATGGGTGAACTACTATAGGGAAAATATCCTCCAATGGATACTTTATTTGTCCTTTGGCCATGCAAGCTTGTTTTGGGATACCCAGACAGACAGGGTTTGCATAAAAGTTACGATTTCCGGAAGCGATTATAACGACAAAAATGGAATTTTCAAAAACAACACTATTGTAATACTATATGATTCGGAATGGCCTACAAGTTAAAAATTATAGTGATTTTTGTTATTGCTTGAGTGATATGGTTGATGGTAGCCATACAATTTACAAGGAAGCTTCAATTTTGCCATTTCAACTCTGATCGAACGCATTGTAAATGTGTCACTTTCGACACTTCCTCCCAATCACCCCAAAATGTAAATGCAAATGTTTTGTGCACAATATGGAGGAACAACCTGGCTGGTCAAGCTTGGTAATAAAATGCAGATTTGAAAACACGCCACACACGCCTTTTGCTCTTGGCTCATTAGGAAAAAATTTAGAACCGCTCATACAAATGTTCATAAAGCATTTCCATCGTACCATTTAAAAATCAAGTGCGATAAAAATGAAGAACTCACAAGTCACGATCAGCGAGTTAGAACCATAATATAGTGAATGATGAGGTTAATACACTTCACACTCACACTTTTATCATCGTGGACAGTCACGCTGTGACAATTTCATCAGTTGTAAATATGTAAGATTTAGTCCTATCCTATCCCAACTATCAAAACACAACCATATCCTTCTTTTCACATCTCAGACAGCAGCGATAGTCGTCAAATCAATGAGCGTTCTTCTTTCTTCTTCAGTCTAGTTGATTGTTATTATTATCACATAACTTCCACATCCAAATAATTTCATAGTGTACAATTTCTGTCTTAAATGCTCGCATATGCATGTAAATCATGGGTCTTTATGGTCTTTGGTCATCTCTACGTTCAAAATTTATGAATATGAATGAGCATATAGCGTCTCTTCAATTTTGTGATGCACTTATGGATATATGAAGAGAAAATGACTAACGTTTCATTCATGTGACGCAGCTGCCGCTGCTGGTGTGTAAGGTACAGCATAAGATAACTCAAAACATTATGAAGAATTCGTGAATCTTAAGAGATACGAAAGAAGTAAAAGCTTTTGGCTAAGCGTTTGCATCTCACTTGTATCACTTACATGTATGAGGAACGGGGCTGATTGTTATTATTGTTGGTTTCATATACCTATTGTTAGTTGCAGGCGTTTTTCATTGTATAATCTTATGCTTACTGAGGATTATTGAAGAAAAAAGTTTACATTGCATAGAGCTTACGGCTATACGGCTTACATACGTCTAAAACTCACAAGTGTACCTCCTTATTCACTTTAGCCACAGGTATGTCTTAGTCTTTTCAGTTTACCTACTATCTCCCTTTCAGTCTTCAAATGACCGTGCAGTTGTGAGCACCATCGTTGGTGATTGTTGAAGATGTAATTCAGCATTGTGTCTTTGTGTCTGTCATTTCAGTATTCGTGGCAAACGAAAAGGACCAGTAGTCACGTTTCAACAACAACAAAGAGGTAGCAATAAAATTGTGTTCATTAATATTCATCGAAGTGCACCGAAATTCCGGCCAACCTACGTATTCAAGTGTCATTGTTGTCTGTCGACGAAATATTATTTATTCTAATTGTACTTTCCTCTTCGTCATTAGCTCCCACGTTGGTTTTTACAAGCGGATTTTTTTCCAAGTATGTGCGCATCTTTAAAATCATGTTGTGTTTACAGTCATCTTGTTTTGGTGATGTATGAGAAATTTTG
This sequence comes from Willowsia nigromaculata, assembly GCA_034700605.1. Taxonomy (NCBI): domain Eukaryota; kingdom Metazoa; phylum Arthropoda; class Collembola; order Entomobryomorpha; family Entomobryidae; genus Willowsia; species Willowsia nigromaculata. The sequence continues at coordinate 12,944 of JAQIXX010001548.1, forward strand.
TGACATGACATGAAAACCACTGTCACAGTGAACCTGTTTTTCTTCTGTTCTCTATTTGTCATTATATTGCTTCTGGTTTCAATTTCATGACACTTTTCTATTGGATTTAACTCAAAAGTTGGTGCATGGCTTAACTTACATTTTTGTGATGATAAAAGAATTAAGGTCATAATAAAATATAATATTCGTGATTCAGATTATTTCAGATTTTAACAAAGATATACGCTATGTGAACAAATAATTGTGTTTAGTTTATGTGTGCCTATAAAGTACTCCTTCAAAATATCAAATAATTCAATTTTCTTTTACGTATCTAGTTGCAATAAAAGTTTCATGTGTGCGTGCCATTCATCCATTGTGAACTGTTTTAGATCTTGAAAAAAATATAATATTTTAATACACATTTTTTTGCGAATGAGAAAGAAAAATTGGATCGATTTTTTATGGTAAGTTGTAACAAAGTATAATGATTAGTAGAACAAACTATTATAATCATATTTTATGTAACAATAAGCATATAAGTTATTATTTGCATGACTGTTCTTTCAAATGAACAGATTGCAAAAATTAGAATTGGAAATGATCGTAATAACGCACTTTAAGTACCGTACTTATTCTTGTAGAAAGTTTCTATCCATAAGTCTATAACTACACGTTTTTAGGTTCATATATGCGTACATGCTTATAGGTAAGTGGAAGTTCACCAAAAATAATTGTGCAAAAATGGTCAGTTATATTGTACGTAAGAATAGAGTGATAGCAGGGCAATGCGTAAAGATCAACGTTCAGGAATTGAACGCAGCCACAGGTCTAAAGAAAAAATATTACATTCGGTATGGTCATTTACAGTCTATGCATAATCTTTTTTAGATTTTTCTTTGTTATACTGCGTATAACGACTTTGAGATCAAGATCATGCTTCATAACATGAGAGTGAAGAAAAAGTTATCCGTAGCTAATTATAGTACCTTCACTCCTCCAACTTTTAACTCTTGATTTTGTTTGCTGAGTTTAAGATTATCTGTTGGAGTCCTGTCTGTGTGTGTTTTGTGCTCAACCAAAAATCATTCAATACCCATAGGCCCATAGGCATAAAACTTGGTTCGTGTGAAAGAGATTTCATTTGAGAAAGTAAATATTGCATTAGGGCAACAGCCACACAAGAGCCTTTTTTATTTGTGAACAAAATCACGAGACATCTCATTTTTGTCGCTTTGTTTTTCTACACTTACACCTACCTACCTACACATAAGTACCTCAGCTTTGATAATCTTTCAAAAATATTATGTATATAATACATACATGTCTTGGTGATGATTTATTCAGGATAAATAATACATGCATTTTTCAAAGTCTTTATTTCAATTAATCATAATCATTGGTTCCTACCGGTTTGGCTGGAGTGGGCATTTTTAACTTAAGGCAGGCGCTTTAATTAAAATGCTTCACGATCAGAATGAAGATTGCATATGGCTTTAAAGGATTTGTTTAGTTTAATAATATGTTATACACGAAATGAAAAATGTTTTAAAATAATGGTTTCATGATTTATTAAAAATTAGGTTAGCAATAGTTTCTGGTACTTACGCCTGGCAGTGTGTAATTTTTGGGCACATTAAATTTTGTTGCCCTACGCTTTATTAAACAGCTTTGTACATGCTATTTGTGGTTTTGTTTTTGAGAATGAGTTTTTCTTTGCGGAGGAGGTGTGATTGTTTCAAAACGCACTAGAGTGTGATTAGTGATTGAGTGTGAGTGGTGCAACATGTACATACTTTTCGTTTGTTTTCGTGCACTTTTGTTTAGCCAGATTTATTGCTATATATTTTTGAAGTTTCAGTTGACTGTGGCTTTGCACTTGTGAAGAACTAAATTAAATGTAGGTAAAGCATATAGTGCACTGGCCTTAAATCGTGCTGATGATGAACGATAACAGGCTCAAGTTTATCGTACATCGTATGCGTAGCATAGTTGTCGTATTTTGATTTGGTTGAGATGCAAATTAAAGAGAAGAAATATGGTGTGTTGTTGCAGGATCTTTTAAATTATTAATAATATTACGCATTTTTTGTCAGCGGCCAAAGATTGTACATGAGGTATATGGAAGATGCGGGCTTTTTTCGTTATACAATGAATACGTGAAGTAACATGATGCACAATGTGAAGACATTGTTAGAAAAGAAAGTAAAAATGTGTTGTTAAAAAGGAAAGAAACATGGGAAATTCCATACCTTTTTTAGCCTCCAGCATTCGTCCTTCATCTTATCTCTATTGAATTGTTAGTAGGAATTCCTGGAAGAGAGCTGCCAAAGTGCATTTCTTTGCTACGGTCCGTAGCACTTACCTAATAAGTGTACATTCTGATGAGCTGGAAATCCCAAGATTTAAGCATGGTTTTCATTTCTGGAGCTTTCAATTTTTATCAAAGTATGCGCTCACAATATACCAACCTGTTCATTGTTGTATATTAGTCATAAAGGTACATATAAACAATCTTCACGTTAAGGGTAGGAAATATCGTACACTTACGCCAATGCTTGTCTACTTCAATTCAAACACTCTCAGGTACTTGCGTACTTGGGGACTCACGACTCACGCACAAAAGAAAATCTGGGTCAATTTCATTTTCTATACAAGATTTCACATTGGGTCTTTCATCTGCATCCGTAAGCACACAACACAACGGATTGTAAAGTCTCCGTTACCTAACGTTCCTGTCTGTGAAAGAGAAGTGATTATTACTGAGCTGGAGATGTTGATACAAACATTGAGCATGGGAACAACTGAAAATGATAATCGTCAAGCCCTAAACCGTTAATTCTTCTTCCTACAAAATTTTTATCAAATAGATTTTCCGTATGTTATGTTGAGTTGCAACTGCAACGTAATCAAAATCTAAATATTGTTTATGATTATTCTACTACATTATGTTGGCTTAATGCAAGCGATAATGCCATAATTAGTCACATTATTGTGGGCAATAAATACAAACGAATTTCAGTCCAGTAAACTGTCATAAATTTTTTATTAAGCCGGTATGAAGTGCTTACAAAGCAGTTTTAATTTGATTGTGCAGCACTTCCTTTCTATTAAACTGTGGATGTTGACTCACACTTCCTTAAACTTTTATGCTTTGTTTCATAAATTTTTTATAGACACGTATGCATTTTAAACATGAATCTCTAAACTATAACTAAGCAGGTGAATTAATACTTTCTCATCTTCTAAAATCTCCATTCCAAGACGTCTTAAAGTGCCCCAGGCTCCAGGTCGCCACATGGTTAATATACCTGCCATTATGCTCACATTTTCGAACTATAAATATTGAATGCATGATTTCGTTGAGTTGTCAAAGTTTGATTATTGTTATTACATAGGATTACATGTAGTGTGGTGTATATAGTGCATAAAATGTCAATGCCACAAATATTCTTACACAAACTATAATTTTTCGTTTATTGCACGTGAAGCATGAAGCTCTTCTAAATTCAAGTTCATTTCATCTAATAATCTAAGTATATAACTCGTAATTGCTTGGTGAATGCTAATCTTTATGAAAATTCTGTCATAAAAATTATAATACCTAATAACAGTGTTGAGGTTTGGTATAACTAAAGGTGACAGGAAAATTATAATCTTGAACACCAATGGTATTGTAAATTTAATTTAAAGCTATGAAGTAAAGCCTTCCTGTATACTTGAGATTAGCAATCAAATATTATGCTGTGTACGTATAGATTTTGAAGGAACATTAAAAACTCAAGAGAGTCTTACGACATTTTTACAAAATATCCGAGCAACTTCATACTATTCGTTCACATCGCCGTTTCTAATTTTCTGATCGTAAATTTTGCCAATCAAATTATCAAGTTATCACTACATAGGGAACTTGGTGTTTCTTCATTTAATTCCTCTTAAAAATGTGTGAAGGAAGTACACAACACGTACCAAATGTACTGCGAAAATTGATGTCTGTATTTCATACTTTATGTATTACATACAATTAAAAAGTCAATTTTTGATTTCGCAGTCGTTTGCACGTACTAAAACGATACATGTTTCGCCATACTTGAAAGGGCAAGTTGATTTTCAAAAGGCTCAAAAGGTTGAAAAGTATGTACATAAATGCTTTGAATGCAAAGATCATTTTACGGTTGACGGTAGCAATATGTTTGAAATTGCATTATTGCATCCTGCAGAATTAGTTTAGTGCAGAAACTTGATCTGGCTGGTTGGACAGCTCTTTAAAAATGGTTTTTTATATTGTACTTGTTAGTAAACAAGTTGTAATTATCAGTGAATATAAAAATTGACTACACGCTTTCAAATCCTTTTCCGTTTCTGCATGCAACCATGCGTCTAGGACCACATCTGCGGAAAAATTTACATACTACTCTACTATCTGTTTAGATCCGTTTTGCACAAAAAGTTGCGTGTGGCTTAGGAAATTTTTGGTAAATGGTTTGACTTATAAAAATCCAGATAATCTTGGTTTTAAAAGTAAATTTGATTGAAGAATATTATCGGAAATGTACAACTGACGTGTTCAGAATACTCAAGAGATTTAAGTTTTAAATAAATGATTATTGGCGAACGCTATAAATTTATAAGTCATGCACTGACCTTTCTCACCTTCCGAATAAAAAATACAATTTTAAGATTACACTATATCATCCACATTTGCTTCAGGATGTCATTAAAAGTAATCATAAACTTAGATGACAAGAACTGTACAGATTTCTTCACTCCGATCGTGAAAAATGGTTTTTTGTTCAATCTCAAAATTATTTTGACAAGGCTAGTTCAAACGCTTGTTTGTAACAAATTCATTAGAAGAATGACGTTTTGTGGCAATAAGGAGTAAACAATAATTGGCAACTTTCTGAAGTGATAAAGTATTTTAACGAACGATGTGACGAGGTCCTGCCACTACTTCTTGATTCTGTTAGCGTGAACTCCATTTAAAATCATTACATTGCAAAACACAAAACAAGGAATCATGCATTTCGTACTACCAACAACAAACTCATAAAAATACATTTTTAACTTTCAAACGTAGGTTCGTTAGTTGAAAGATTAACTGTGTTGTAAATTAACGTGGTGTGATTGTATGCACAAAGTTCAATATTATTAGCAAATTAATATGTAAACTCAAAGGATTTATGAAGTCGTTTGATTTCTGTCACATTTTTTATCGTAGGAATTCAATGATTTTACTAGCGATTTGCATTGAATTGACCTTCTCCCAATTAATCGAGAATCTATTATAGAGAAGCATGACCTTTCGGTGATTATAAATATTGCACACTGTTGAAATTTTAGATGGCTCTATGAATTGAATAAGGACTAAGCACTTAATTTTAATCATGAAACATCATCGGTAAACATGAATTTAAAAAAAAATCCAGGTATACAATAGATAGGTTTAACTATTCAGCAAATTGAAATCAATGTTATTTGGCTGCTTATGTGCGTATGTTTTCAGTTGCTAATTGGAATATTTTTTGCATATACAGTTATTACTTGTGTGTCTCTGTAGGGCGTGCTGCCCATGATTTAAGTGTAAGAAGTAAACAAAGGCACTGATTTGTAATTACAGAATCGATCTAATTAAAGCAAGGAAGTTATGAAAAGTGTACAATTAGCTTGTGAAGCCGCTAATTTCTTGATCTTCGCTAGATAAATGGAGAAGGCCTTATGCTTACTGCTATTCGACGATCTTGATAAATCCTGTAATGATGATTTTTTTACTATGTTTCTGATGCATAATACTTGTATGCAACATAATCAGTATGCATATATATGCAGTATTGTAATATAATTTTTAGTCATTTTTCATCGCTTTCCCGTAATACATATTAATTTTAAACAAAGATAGATGAAAATTTGACACAGCATAAGGTGGTAGGTTTCATTCCAAAACATAAACCTTCGTAGCACTGTTTTAAATGTCTGATGTGCAAATTTGAACTTGATGGTTTGAGCATTCGTTGTGTAATCACTCAAAAAATGGGTAATGCAAAAGCAACACATTATCAGTTCAGGGGTAAATGTATAATGATTATAATTACTGCCAGTAAGGTTGCATTTAATCATATTCCCATACTTAAAAAATACCGTCGTCCCCTCAATTGTGAGCTTGATGAAAGGTGAAAAATTTGCACCTTAAAACCAAACAGTAGGGGAAACACTTTTCTAATTTGTATTTGCAAACTTGTTTGATGTACAAAAATGGCATTTTGTTTGCTACGTCGTGCACACGAAAAGGAAGAAGTTTTCTACTGACACAGCGGACGTTTATTTTTTGAATGAGTCATTATCTTTCATGGAATAAGAGGTTACATTTCATCTGATGTTTGAACGATACTAAGAAAGGCATAAAAATGAATGGCAATGACTTTATCGTTATCACATAACATAGGTAAGCGTGGACAGTGGGCATTCCCCATTTTCTGTAGTTGTCAGAGTTGGGTAGTGCCATTGAAAACATCTTTTCAGTTCCATAAACAACGCAACCCATGCATCATCTATGGATTTCCCTCTTCCGTTCTATTAATTAAAAAAGTCCTTATCGATAGTTTATGTGTATTTTTGTAGGAATGAGTAGTATGAACATTTGCATCTGCCCAAGATGACGCATGTATGGACATGCCTTTTGATGTTGAGCTAATGTTGCATTGGAATTGGTTTAATTTGACATATTGGTTGCATTTAAAACTACAATATTATGCAATAAATGACTAGATTTATATTTCACAGAAATTTAAGCTATCATAACGTATCATAGGATAAAACATTCTAACTCACAGAACGTAATAAATCATAAAAAGCATTTTGAGTGAATGACTAATGTGCATAGAAAACATAGCTTTTGACAAGAATATCAGATAAGGTGAAGTTAAATAATAATGTAGCATCACATTATAATGTAGTTTGCTTCAGTGTTCAGTTTATATAATGCGAATCGTGAAAAAATAGCCGAACTGCTGTGAGAAATTTTCACATAAAAATTCCATTCTTCTTTACCATTCGTGCAGATTGAAAGAGGATATGACGATGAAGAGGAGGCTTCTTCAAAGAAATCGAAAGTGCTTTTTAAGACCAAATCAGAGATAAGCATAAAACTAAGAACACTTATTTGCTTGTTAATGTAAAATGGTTGTTGTTAAATACTCACAATGATTATGGAAAAATGTCTATCTAGGCTTGCAATTTACTTGGATATTTTGCTTTAAATATTTGTTCGGTAAAGTTAATGACGCATAGGTTCTTTTAGGCTTTTTTAAAGCTACGTACAATAATGTTGACCGACACCTTCAAACTAAACACAAATATTTCCATTCATGCAATTTTATTATGTAAACATTGTTAATGGTAATGTCTTCTTTATGGTCATTCACTATTCACTTTTGTGTAATGAGTGATTCTTGAGAAACTTGTGTATATAAATACCAGTAAACTAAATTATTTATAATCAGAATTCGAGTCTTTTCTCGTAAATAAATAGTTAAAATATCAAACATAGGTGTAGCTTGTAATTGCTGTTATGTACACCTAATTTTTGTCGAGTGTTCGCACGAAGGTCTAATACGTCCATTGTTTTTTGCACAACATAATATCTGCTTGTAATCAGACATGTGGTCACTCGTATTAAACATTTTTTAATTACAATGCATCGGTCTTCTTTACAATTGGACCATGAATATGACCATATATATTACGCACTTAAAGATATGCTGTCATACCCTTAATTTTTATGACAGCTAAGCGAACATTGATCTCATTACTACTACGGATCATCTTATAATAATAACCCAGCGATTGCAAAAAATATGGCAAGTTCTTGCCCACAAATTGTGACAAAAATGTGTATGAGCCATGCGTAAACACAATTTAAGCATCTACACACGCCTTTCCATTGTCAAGTCTCATGCGTACTTGTACTGTCACAAAAATAGCCTCGACATCACGTGCCGATTTGTCTTAAAAAGGGATCCGTCCTCTGTTCGGCCGAATAGGTAAACCGTGTTATTTTTCCTTTCATGATGCAACCTGACTTGAGATAATGTGTAATTGTCTTGCTTCAATTAAAACTGTGTGGCACAATTCCTCTGATTTGTGATAAACTGAAGCCTCCTTTTCACTCAAGTCTCAATGGTCAGGTACTCACACCGTCATGATTATAATCTCATTTTCCCCATATTGCAAAATACTTGTCAACAATAATCAGCTATATCTTTGTACGTACTCATTAGACTCTAGACATTTATATTAACAGTCTGGATACTTGAGTAGTATAACTATTTAGAAAACATGCAAAAGCAGGAGATTTCCCAATAACATACATTTTACTTGCCAGATGTGTAAACATGCAATAAAATCGGAAGTATAATATATAATTATGCCAACCTATGTTACAGATCAGTAGCATAAAAAATAAAAGCAAAACGCACTACAAAACTTTGTTATTACTGCTCCAAATTATGGCTTACTACTTTACAATATTGTACTTCTGCTATCAAATCAGCAAAAAAAGTTTTTTGATAGTTTCTTATTGTTCTCGTTGATCAAAATATTAGATATAGATACTTGGATACCCATTTTCCTATGTCATTTATTTTTCTGCTTCCCTTTTTCTTTCAAGGGATGGCCATCCAAAGATTTTTTTAGTCCCTTACATTTTCTTGCAATTAGGTATACGCCTCGAGTTTATAAAAAGTGTATATAGGTAGGGAAGTATGTAAGCAGACTATAAATATAGTTAGCGGAGAGTAGCTTGCGTGTGCATAATCGTCCATGCGATACTTTGTTGTTGTAGGCAAGGCAGAAAATTAGAGATAAGACTGAATCACCTAAGAGCGTCTTTATTTTTTACATCCGGGATAGAGCCTTGAAATGTAGGACGCATAATGGCATATACATGAATACTGACGATTATAATGACGCATAATAGACAAATATTTTACTGTGTGTATTTGAATTGTAATAGTTTGTTTGACAATATTGGAAATTAACTTAACTTTACACACGAAGAAGTCGATATATCATGGATGGACCACACAAACTGCTTTGAAGTTGGATTCAATCATCCATCCACACACATCCGTTGCATTCATGTCCTCTACAGATAATCATTCAATGCATTTTTGCATAATGTTGTTATATAATAACAATAAAAGTGAAACACCTATTGTAATTTTGATTATTGTTAATTTGTCAGTCACTCTCATGTGGACACTTGCAATTAGTGTTATGCACGAATGCTAGCGTGCGTAACATCAGTAGATTATTGTGATATATCTTTTCAAAGTGAAGGATGATGCTTAATGTCTCAAACTCTCAAACCAAATGCAACAGAAACTTGGGGAAATTTCTTTAGTCATCATTCGTATGTATGTTTGTTGACGAGAATTTGACAAGGGTCTGCAGGCGCTACTTATTGTTTTACTGTTATTTTCAGTAGGTTACAGAACTTTGGAGCAGTGCCTTATTCCTTTTCTGCTTCATTGCAAACGTTCGTACGTACACGCTTGTGCTCATTCATCGAAGCCTCAGGAAGAAGTATTTCTTCGAGATTACCGCACACTATCCTTAAGATAACTTAGTAAATATCTTTTTGCTTCCATGTCATTGTTGCTCTCTTACATCATCTGCTTGCACCCTGATTTTCCTTCTGGTAAAACGATAACGAACAGAGTTGCTTTGCGTGTAGACTCATTATCAAGTTTTTATTTTGCATTGTGTTCTTTTAACCTGTTGAATCTGAACGTTTTAATGCATGAATAATGTTATCATTATCGCACATTTAGTATGTCGTACGACTCTACTACGTTACATCGTCACAAATGAGGCAGATACCACTCGTTTCTTGATGACTGTGGTATAATCAAAGTTCCCCAATTTCACTTTCTTTTGCAAATTCTCATTTTTAGCGGCCGACAAACCACCGTTGACACGTAATTTTTGCTATTCATACTCGTATATGTGCTGTTTGCGTCTAGGCACTATTGGCACATTTTGTGCTATATATCTTATGCACTTGCAAAAGATTGCTTCTAGCTAATTTTATTGGCAAAATACTCACAGAATAATGGCTTCTCTTTTTTACCTGAGAATTTAATTTTGTGTTATTGCATAATTTTCCCTGTATCCTACCAAGATAATGATACACAAAAACGCAGAACTGCTCTGAGCTTTGAAAAATATTTCTTCTTAGCTCTTGTAATTTTTACTTTTTTACTGATTGACATCCATAAGCAAGGATAAAATAGATAAGTGTCAATAAGATGGGTTAATGATTCAATGCTGCATGTATATTTGGTCTAATCACGTTACAAAAAAATCGGATTACTGTGTATCCTTGTTTGGTTTGTTAAGTAGCATGTCAATTTTATTTTGCATTGGTCCGCAGGTGCCCCTGCTGGTATTCTCGTGTCACGTTAAACCGAGTTCAACAAAAAATATAATATGTCTAATAATCATAAAAGTTCACAGAGAACTTAAGTTACAGACAAACAAATTATTATCTTAATATCTATGTGAAACTTAAAGTTATATTCATGTATAAGCTTTGGTTTATTGTTAATGCCCTCCAGGGGTCCCCTTGATTCTCAGTAATTTACGGTGTTATTCAACATAGCATGGTGAGATTAAGGTGAACCAATTATTAGGGACTTCAAAAAAACGCATTCTCATGTACCTAACATATCCCTATAAAAATGGGAAATTAGGATGTGTGGAAAGGTGCAAATTAGCGAGTTACAATAGAGGTACGACATGCTATAATAAATTGAAAGCTCAAACAAAGGAGACCGTAAGAAATCACAGCTGCAATAATTTGCTCAATGAGGACAATCAGCAATTACGTTCACACTTGCATTTTTGTGCGCGGTGCGGTATGCATAATAATAATGCATGAAAATAATGATAGCTTTTTACGGTAAATATATTTTTACAATTTCTTGATCTCACTCATAACCTTGTACTTAAATTGGCTAAGAGAGTATGAATTTTTAAAATGGTAACCCTCGTATAAACCCAATTGGCGTGACGTTCTGGGTCGTTATTCCTAAATTTATAAAGAAAACAATTTCCGGTAGATCACACAAAAACAATGTGAAAAAAATGAACCATGATGTATTTTTGTCTTTTTGTTTGCCTTATAGGTTGAAAATTCATTAATCTACTGAGCAGGATAAAAATGTGGGGGCTTCACAGCCCCAGGATATTGTTTGATTGGAGTAGTCCATGGAACAACTCCTGTAAGGAAGAAAATGACAGCATGGAGCACACGACGGATATTCATTATTGCAACAACAGTAGAAAGGATCCTTTGAGGATCTCGCCAAATTTACAATCAACAAACAACCCAATCAGAAAAATGCACTGCCATAATAATAATAATAGTTATAGTTCCCCTTCAACAGAAAGGCCAGAGCCCTTCCTGTGTAGAAAAGTTCGCACGAGGTCAAGTCCCACATCGACCATTACTTTGTACATAGTAGTGATTCTAGTTTGCTTAGCTTTTGAAAACTGTATAATTACCAGTAGCTCAGCAGAGCCAATTGTGCCAAGAATTGTTCGCTCTTCATTAATACGTCCGACGAGAGTCACATACGGCGATATTGAGAAAACCAATAAAACGTGTGCACCAAAAGACACTTGTGCTCCCAGCAGAAACGGTAAGAAATGAAAATGCTTTATAAATGAAAATCCCAATTTGAATAAAAGAGTAATTACATATTATTTCATTGTTTTATGTAGACCGAAATGGTGCCATGATGAATGACTGGAAGAGGCGAAATTGTTTCTGCGATCAACAATGTATAGTCTACGACGATTGTTGCGTTGATTCGTCGTATCGCCGGGATCCAAATGTTACGTATAAGAAAAGTGAGAACTTTCAATGTGTCAAGCTGCGGCAATTTGGCTCACTCTACATGAAGACACAATGTCCCACATCTTGGAAAGATGAAACGGTAAGAGAAAGTTATTATGTAGTCCAGAATGATTATTTAGCATTAGCCCATTACTTCCTCATAACAGCAAACGGTAATTGTTACATGTTAGACCCTAAGACTTTCTTGTAAATAATAATGAAATGATTTGCAAGAAAAGAGGTTTGCAGGCTAGATTTTTTGCCTAAAAACAAGGAAATATGTGTCCCAAACTTCTTGCTTAAACCTATTTATTGTTGTTTATCATTATGTTGCATTAATTTATTCAACCATTTATCATGAGGTGACAGTTTTGAAAATTTAATTTTCTCATATTTTGTACCCTGCAACTGACAGAAAGGTGGTATTACTACACTTTATGGCAGGAAGAGTTTAAGAACAATGTTGCATGATGCCACAAGATATATAAGTATTTTAGTAACAGCCTTCCAAAATGATGTTGCATTGCATCATCAATGATGATAGATGGTTAGTTTTTCGTCACTTTCATTTTTGTTTACCTGCCGTCCGAATAATGGTCTGAAATTGTTTACCTAAATTATAAACGTTATCTTCTATTTGCTGAGTAAACATGCTCCTTCCTGTTAGTATTTTGGCTTTGCGTTTTTCACTTTCCTCCTTGAAGCAAACTAGTATATTTTGTAGATTGAAGATCATAAAGTGACATCAGAATACAAAACTAAAGCATTGATGTAGAATAAAGAAACGTTTAATACAACTCGTATTCATATAGCATCAGTTTGCACTCGAGAAAGTTTTAATTTTGCTAATTTATATAGTAAACACGATGACATGACATTCTGCATAAAATGCCAAATGTAAAGGGATAAACACGAAAATTATGAAGATTCAAATCAAAATCCTCGATGGTAATAATATGTACATTTTTAATCATCTTGCAGATACGACGAGGTTGTGAAGATGACAAGACAACTTCATTTGATCCAGTTTCATCTCTCCCCGTCACAAATATGAGATCGGGTTTTACCTTTAAAAACTACTACTGTGCTGTATGCAACAATCAAACATTCAACGATCGGATGGAGTTGTGGCAAGCTCGTTTGGAGTGCCCATCGATCACGAACAAAGATGAAATCACGCCACAAATGGTGAGACGACGACTATCTTACCGTTCTGACCAAGGATCATGGGGATTAACCATTCCTCAAGGGGCCAATGAAATATGGCATTCCTGCATAATTGATCCAGTGATTCCAGACAATGCTGTACATATGGTGAGATTCTGCAAGCCGGCCATTAGAGATTGTCCATCCGGATATAATAACACTGAGGTAAGACTTGAAAGCAACTACTTGATCAAAATTCAGTTTATGTAACTTTCATTTTATCTCTTGTCATCTTGATGTATTCAAGAAAGGAATTGAATTGCTTCGAGGGAGTGAAGTCATAAAAAGCAATAAATAAAGTAAAATTCGCTTTTACTGCTTGATTGACAAGATTAATTAACTTTTAAATGAAAGAAACTTTGTAATAGGATATCATTGCATCAACTTTATGCAACTGTTTTTGGCTATCGGCTATAGCATGAAAGATTGAACGATGTATCGCTTCTAGGTGTTAAGGATTGAAATTTGAAACCTTCTGCGTAGACATGAATCCATTGTATCTTAGAAATTATTTAGGCATCAATGCTAATTTCAACTTGGTTTTACTTTCAATTGTGCTCCGTTACAGCCGATAAATGATGTCGATAAGTAAAGTTGATGATATAATATTGCATTTGCATACACATAATGATGTGCACTTAATAAATTCATTAGTATCAAGCGTATCATGTTTATTCTCATTGTTCAAATTATCAAATCAAGTAATTGACTACTGATAATAAGGAAGGATAAGCAAGATTTATCCCAGATCCAATGGAGTTCTTTGTTTTTCTAAAGTCCCAGTAAATGTAATGAGATCGATATGCCAAATGACTTACTGAGAATTTGAAGTTATGTGTTTAAATTAAATGGGCATTTCACATTGCAACCAATTGAGAATAGTCATTTATAACTTTCCCACGATAACTTTTTTTTCACAAAAACAGTCACCCCTGCTACATGTTGACAATGTGTCATTATTCTTTTTTCGTAAAATGCTGACTGCACAATCACGTCTTCCAGCAGCAATTGTACTCGTGGCAGTGTGCTTGGTCCTTGCAGGTACCGAAAGGATAATTAAAGGCTCCCTCATGTCGTTGCTCAATTTGTCTCTTTTGCAAACTTATTTAAACCATGTTTCACAATGAGCATAATATATACAAATTTTCGTTCATACATTTGCGATTTTTCTGCGTATACCTATTCTTACACTTACATAAAATTTGGGGGTTACTACTTACTATATAACAATTGTATAACAGTAATTATATGTATTTTGGTATAAAATTGTGGCTTTAGTGTGCATGCTTTATCTAGTCAGTAAATCTCAAACGTGTGGCAGAAGAAGGGTGTTGGAGGATATGTTAAAATTTATTATGCTCTGAAAACGCAATTCGATTACAACATGACCCAGCAGTAGGCTTTAACAGCTACGTTAACACATAAAAATATTTTTATTAATGACATGAAACCACACTTTTTTATTATTATTGTTATGTGTATAGGAACATAAGGACCCTTAGGATGCGATGCAAAAGTAGTAGCAGAAATCATCATTTGTATTCATCATGTGTCGGTTTCACGGTCCGATGGTCTTAAACAAGCCAGCAAAACCTCATATAATTTTTTGCTTATTATTATCAACAACAAAGGACACGACAGTAGTAGCAGAAATTTGTATAACGTTGCATACAACAATGCGATTAAAATTGTTGAGAATGAATCATTATTTATTGCGGTGGGACTAGAAGAATATCTAGACCTCTAGAAAGAATCATCATAACTTATATGCCTGTGATAGGACAAACCTGAGACAAACTAAAACATTTTCATGTGTTCATCTTACATATTAGTATCATATTTGGCAATGTAGTGCGGTTTAATGGTTAATAAAGAATTATTTTCGTACTTCATGAACGCACTAGCCTAACTATAACGTGAGATAAGAAGGCAATCAACAGGTGCTCTTATCTTTAGCCTCAATAATACCTATCTAAAGGTACATTAAATTGTACATCAAGGAATGTACGAATGAGTTTGATTTATAGATCATTCCATGCATTTCCAATCTGTCAAATGGCGGAAGGTCACATAGTCTAATGAACACTTGATCAGATCTGACGATAGGTCATACTCTTTTTGACTACTGCAACCTATTTCATTATCCTTCGTAATAATAACTCATGGCACAAATTGAGTGTTGAAAAATGATGTTTTTGATGCAAAAAATAATGGTTTTTTCCTCTGCCTTAGATTCATAGAAGATGCCTGAGCTACACCGCCCAAGTGTACCACATCAACGAAGGTTATCGTAACGTCCACTGTGCCATTTGCAATGGGATTGCACCCGAGAACCTGAAATGTATACAAATTGGACATGCACGCGCTGGGTTTACGTTTGAATTCAATCAAGTCGCGTTTTCATTCTTGTTTGATTTGAACCCGGAGTCTGGAAACCTTGTTGGTCAAGTGGAGAAATGCACAGCGGAACAAATTTATGACCCATTCTTTAAGAGATGCAGATCTGTACTTTGTGCCCCAGGACAAGTGTTCCGTGGTGGAGAATGTGTCTCTGTAAGCGTGTCCACTTCCACTCCAAAGAATCCAAACCTGCCATCAGACAGCAACGAACTTGGTGATGGAAGTGACTTGTCTGGAGACGGCACAAACGTGTTGGAGTCAACATCTCCCAAAGATTCCGATTACTACTCTACCGAATCAGTGGAAGCAGCAGCAATAGATGAATTTGAAATGTGTCCAAAAATTATGCTGGGACGCGAAGAATACAGAATTTTGGATAATGGAACGGTTTTCATAGAACCTTACAGTAAATACCTGAGGAAGAGTGACTACGTTGTGCAAGGAGACAATCGTCTTGTCATTTGCGCAATGCACACCAAATACTACACTGAAAAGTTTGGAGCAACATGGGGCTACTTGAGCTTTGTTGGAGTTTTGATATCTGTGATTTGTATCCTCTTACATCTTATTGCGTCATGTATTGTACCGGAGCTAAGGAACTTATCTGGAAAGAATCTTGCCTCTCTCTGTGTCGCATTGCTGATTGCCTATTCAGTATTTTTAGGAATGCCATTTGTCAAAATACCCAGCCATTCTTGCACCGTGATGGCCGTCATTTTATATTACAGGTGAGAATGGTGTTAAATTTTCTTTGACAAATTTCATTGGTACTTCTAATTGTAATCTTATTCATTCACCAAATTTTGAAAGTAAGCGCATACAGAGGTTTTGAAAGTTTACTAAATACTCATTCTAAAAAACGATCATGACTACAAAACCATCAAGGACGAGACTACGAGACTTTGGCCTTTTTGAAGCCGACTTGCATCAAAATGATGAGTATTTGATTTGCAAGTTTGAATAAATATGCACAACTTAATCATCTACGATATTAAGCAAGAAGTAGTGCACATTCAGAGGAGGACATGTAGTACAATGGTTAACAATTATATTCACCAATGGACCACCCACCTGTTCGACTAAAATAAACTCATTTTCTAGGTCAAAAATCTGCAATTATAAAAGATTTGCACGTGTTTACCATGAGTTTATAAGCAATATTAAACATTAAGTCTTTCATTGAACTACCTCCGCTTGTTGTGTTAAATTAGTAAATTGAAAGTTGTTCGCAAACTGGCTTGGTGTAGTAGTAGTACATATTATTTTTATGAAATTAACATGCCAATGAAATCAATATTATGATCCACTGAATGATGATTTGATTACTTTAAATTGAAGTACTGATTGGTTTATAAAATGCAATAAAACAATTCTCATTATTTAATCGAATCCCATTCATACGGTACTAATAAACAATCAACGTATTTTTTATGCTTTACAGTTTAATGGCGTCATTTTGCTGGATGCTAGTACTCGCATGGGATGTCTGTATGACTCTTCGCCGAGCTACTCAAGAGCTCAGGGTTTCATCAGGCTCGCAATGGACTCGCTTCTTTTTCTACTCCACATTTGGATGGCTATTCCCAGCGATTCTTGTTACTTTGGCTGTTGTTGCTGAGTTCCTTCCGGCGGATATGATGCCTTGGCCGTATAGTCCAAGCTTTGGAAGACACAATTGCTGGTTTGGACAGAAGCAAGCTTTGCTCATTTATTTTGCAGGACCAGTTGCATTCATTCTCGTTCTGAACGTTATACTGTTCATTGACTCTGCTCGGTTGATTGCATCAACCACCCAAGGAACCGCAAAGGCCAAGGCTTGTGGCCCTTCCCACAAAAACTTTCAGTAAGATGAATTGAATCATTATTTTTTCATGGTTATGTAATGTATATGCATAGTGCTTTCTAAATACCTACTCGGGTGTAGTATAAATACTTAACATGTTGGACGATTTTCATTTCAATTCCAAATTATGACAGTGACAATCAATACTAAAATATGCGTGACTTTCATTTTATCATAATGCATATAAAGTTTCATGAAATATATGCAATCTAAAATTCTCATCATTTATGGTGCGCCATGAACATAAAAGCATGGTAAGTGATCATCTTTTTGTAAGCCTCATTTTAATCAGGTTTGGCGCATTTATATTGAAGATCGAGAAAGTCAACATAATCAATAATATTATTTGATTGTATCATTTTTTATAATGAATGACCAATAGATAATTTCTTTTTTAGGCACAAAGAAAGGATAACCGAGACTGAATACCTATATCAGTACTTAAAATGTTGTTTACACACACATTTGAACTGAAGTGAATAAATGGTCTCATCTCAGAGCAATTGTCATTTCAGTAATGCTCAGAATCATAAAATTTGAAGCTCTGCCTAATTACTGAGCTAGTGTAAAAAATACTGTTTATAGTAGCTTATTGTGCATGTACAAGAACAACTACACTTTTATGATTTTAAGGTGTAGTTCAGTTAGATAAGCCCTTCTTCACTTTTAGTGATCTTGGCACACTTAACTTCTCAGCTAAAAAGCACCATGCACATAAATAAGTACACACACCACCTTGTATACATGCTTCTGCAAAAATATCTTGATGTTCAGATTTAAGTACTGATTACTTTACTTTTTACATTCATATAATTTTGACGATAACGATGATGAAAATTATGACTTCGTAATAACGTGTTTAGTGTAGACTCCAAGACTAGACACAAAAAGACACAAATGTTATTTTGCTATGTGTCGAGGTATCTATTAAAAATTATCTTCTTACTTCAATATCACACGTGATTATAAGTAATTAAGAAAGATGCATACGACGAACTGTGAGCCAGCACACCAGCACCCTGTCAAAATTGAAAATTGCACACTTGCAGATTTCAAAAATAATATCTTGATAAGTGATGGCATTCACATTTGAGAGCATATTATGTTGATAACATTTTGTGAAGAAAATATTTTTGTCATTTTTGCTTGCTCTGCATTCGATACGCGCACCTTACTTGCATGCATACATATTATATGCTTCCTACATCCGTTAAGTTGGTCGACGACTCCATTTAATTGCATTACGTCGTATTGTTAAAATGCATGTTGGATAATTAAGGGTTGCTGTATGTAGCCGTAAGCGGAGAATAATGAAGTTGTCGATTCAAGCATTGTGTGTCTGTAAGTCCGGTAGGCTATGCATAAATGTCAAGAAGCTTTATGAAAAAGTCATTGCTGAATTTTTTCTTCTGAGACATTTGAAATCGTCATTTCGGTGATGTATTTATTGTCCAAGAGAATCATTTTAATAAACTAACTGTTAAAATTATATACTCAGCTAAGTATTTTACGTGTACAGTTGAACGAGAAGTAATTTGTGACTAATAATGAATTTCATGTCAACTGTCAATGTTTCATTATTGTTGACATTGATTCTTTAAATGATGAAAACAGCGTGTAAAGTACAATTTACCTGAACAATGGCAAATGAAATAATATTATAATTAAAAGACTTATTAATTATGTTTGTTATATACTCGCTTCTATATATCTAGGTAGGAATAAACCTTTTTTTTGCGATGTGAATCAAATGTCCGCAAACTTCACTTTCAAGAATCAAAACAGCTTTCCTTTTCTTTAATATTCTTTTGTTAAGGAAAACGGGAAGTGAATTTTTAAACAAATCAACATAGGTACTACTGCTACCATTTTAAAAGAAGGATCACTTTTGTTAGGTTTCCCATCATTTCACTTTTCACGCGCTTGAATAATGGCAAATTTAAGCATTCTTTTCGTTTTATATAACATGAGGAACTGATACTGATACCGCATTTCTTAGAGTTGTTGTAAATTAGTGCAAAGAAAAAATGTTTTTAAGTACGTACGTAGGTAAGTATGTGTCTTCTTGTCATTGTCAGCTTGACAGGCCAAGTATTATTTAATGTACCGATAAAAGTTTAGCTAGTGTACGCTGGTGGAAAATCCGCATTCCTTCCCGGTAACCAAAATCCCAAAAACATCCCGATAGAAGAGTTTAAACCTTCCC
>JAQIXX010001549.1:0-32458 GCA_034700605.1 Willowsia nigromaculata
AATTATAGTTTTCTACCAATTATGCGCTATATAGTGCAAATAATGTTTCTGTAAATTCATTAATGCGTGGGTTATTAATCTTTTAATGTTAATTGGTGGTGGGTGTTGTGTTAATGCTTTTTGTTTATATGGCACATGAACTGCTCCACACGCAAGCCAGCATGCGAGTTCAGCAGCAGGTTCCAAACATTTTCAGATGGCTGGCGCTGCGAATGAATGTTTTTTTTACTTCAACTGTCGTGTTTTGTCTCACCTCTAAAAATCATAAAAAAGGAACTTGATTGCAGAAAAATGTCTAATTTGTCAAGGATTTTTTATCGTGTCATGTTTGTATAGTCATTTTGTGTAAGATAATCAAAATAATGGGTTTAAATTCAAATCCTTACAAACTGCCCAACTCAAGTATTCTCAATAGTGAGATTTTTCTTTCAAAAATAAGTAATTTATCAGACAGCAGACTAGAAAACTGGTCAGGTGTTTTCCTTCTTAACTTCTAAATCTCACCCGTGGAACCAAGATTGAGGGTTAGAGGGTTGGCACTGTTTCCCATCTCAAAATGATGAGCTTGGAAGTTTGATGATTATTATGCTTCATGTAACGCCGAATGTACATAGAACATGCAAAGTGATAAACTGCTGAGGTAATCATTACCTTACAATCGCACACACAACACACTGGACAGAAAGATAGAGACAGAACTAGCGCATATTATACATGCTACTATAATGGATGTATTATAACAATAATGGAACCACATCTTATGCAGCACTTTATAAATTTTGCATGCATATAAATTTGTTCCTATAAAACTGAACTTTTATTCTGGTACAGCCATCATGATATAAATAGGTATGTTCTATTCATGCGTAGATAATGCAGCTCCAACTTTTGTATGTTGTGAAAATTTTGGAAATGGATGAAGTTAAAGGAGGTACGTGTTCAACAACTGCTGAAAGAGATGGCAAGAACAAGAATCGAGTTGAATGAGTTCATACTTCAGAGTTTATAGGAAAGCCAGCTACAAACTATAATCGACTCCTGCCGTTCTCCTCGAAGCCTTCTTTGTGTCAATCTTTATTCCTTATCCTCCTTTTTGCATGCGCTCAAATTGACTCTTCTTCTTCACGTTCTTTGTTCATTATCACGCCATTATCAACAGCATCGTATCGCCAAAATTATTATTATAACACCCGACAGCCTTCTCAATTTCTTTCTCAAATCACACGCCATGCGACTTACAACCAGCTTTGAAGAAGACCTCATTCAATCTTCTCAATATGCAAATTATAAAAATTCGCCATCAGCTTCATCAAGCGACGCGACACTATTAGTTGCTAAAATGGCTGCTTCCATAATAAAGAAAAAAGCAAAAACGTCACTTTCCTATTATTATGCTAGCCTCACAACAACAACATATAGAACCGTAAGATTTATTCGTGGAAAACAATAATGCAACTATTTTTTACCAGGATGTGTGAAAAATAATCTATCGACTCCTGTTGTAAATGATCTGTGACAAATCAAGTATTGTTCCTCTTCCTTGAAAGATATCAGGTGACAGCGACATTCGGTCGGCAAGTCGGGAAAAAATGGTGGTTTTTGTGCGAAAAATTATCATCTACTAAAATGTTAGTTGTCCAATAATCAATGTGAAAAATGGAACGGAGGCCAAAATGGAGTCGTTGCTGTTTCTTTAGCCTTGCCATTATCACGGCTCTACACTCTGCTTGTTCTGGGGCTGCCTACATTTCAGTTGACAGAAATGCTTTAGAAACTGATGACAAAAATTTCTTGAATGTGAGGGCACTAAATGCGCTTTTATGTCTTCCTCTTCTTTCTGTTCCGTTTTGCATTCAAATTGAGATAAAAATAGCATCTCCGCGAAAACATGTAAAGAACATACCGTTACTTAATCACATCCGTCTATTTAAAGAAGCGCGTTTCGCAATCTTTTTTTCCTCCCCATCTATTTAAAAAATTGTATGCTTTATCATCAGCCTTATGCGTAACTACCACTTGGGAAGAGATGAAATGAGTAGCATTTGCGATAAAGTAAAGTGAGTCAGTGAAGTATTTTAATGGATATGATTATAAGTGCCTACAGCCATACGGTACTCGTTGTATAGTGATGCATAATGTACTTCACATTCCATCTTTCCATCAACTGTAGAGATCTGCAGCAGGATAAAAAAGTGACAATTTTCATTGTTACCTACGTGGTAATTATTGTTATGCATATTAAGAAGGAGAGGGTGTATATCTTGGGTATGAAGAAGATAGGGTTATTTCATGACGCTGCTGACTAAAATGATAAAAATATACAGAGGAACAATGAAGAGCATCATTAAAAAACGACACATTCATTTTTATAGCGCATGCAAATGGATATTGGTACCTATGCATTCATATCACTTTTGGTTGTTCAGTTTCATTCTGTTTTCATTGAAAACAGATTTTGCAATGATTGTAAATGAGTACACATGCGTGTGTGTTTGCCTGAAAACTGTATGTTTGCATGAATGATGGAAAGATGGAAAGGACGGATGATTAATGGTTTCGAAATAAATGTGAATAATATGGTGGCAGTCAGTCAGTCATTCCAAAATGTATCATGATAATCATCTCTCTAGGACCATAACTTTATGCATATATTGTACATGCTGGGTAATTTCAAGTTTCTGTGTGTTTGTGTGTACAAGTGCGTTTCTCTCCTGTACGATTTTTGTTCTAGGGAATCTCATTTTATAACAATTTTTATGAAATGCCAGCATCATCAGCTGAGGCGAGGTTTTAACTGCAAACATCATCTTCTTCGCAGCTATTGCCAATATGAATGAATTGGCTAAAAAAAAGTATTATGCTAATTTGCATCGCTTGCTTGCGTTTTATGGTAAATTTGGGTGTGTGCACTCTTCACGCAGATAAAGCAGCGTACAGATCGTTTAAGCTGTACGTGTGAGATACGGTATAATGGTAACTTAATGTTGGTAATGTGTGTCGGTGTTATGAACTTTTTTGCCAGGTGAATTGAACCCATCCGTCCATTCGTCTATATCCCACCTATAAAATTTTCTGTTCTATGTATTCTATACATGATAATCTAGTGCCAGTGCCACTCATGAGCATTTTACCGATTTTTTTAGTTGAACAAGAAGAAAATGAGTAATCTCATCTTTTCTCCCAGTGCTTATTTCATGCTTCACAAAAGTACCACATCACCTTTGCTTTTTCGTGCTTCTGAATTTGGCTGTTGCACAGCTTTATAGGCCTTTTGCTCCTAATGACAGAAAAAAATAGAAAATTACAGAACGATACGGCTCATGTGGATGTTACTCATGCTACATTTTAAATTGACTATTTGTTAATCTATTTGTGTTATGCTTTTATTGATGTAGTTTGTAATGAGATAATTTTTGTGTATGAGCATGAAATGAAAGTACACTTTTAAATATAATATAAAAAAGAATGCAAACCGTTGTAATATTATGAGTTGTTTTTTGTTTGGTGATGATGGTGAGCTTGATGATGGTGTTAAGTTGATGAAGACCCAAAAAGCTCTTTTCTGTTTACTTAACCTCGTTGGCTGATTACACCTGGTTTGGCTTGGCCGCTTGGCGTTTAGTTGTGAAAAGCGAAAATGGTGCAGCAGGTTGCAGGATTTGCGTTGGTGTTGGTTGGATCCTCTTTGTTTTTGTGAAGATGATGCGAAAAAAGAAACATTTCTTGCAGTTTGATTTTTACTCTTTTATTGCTAATGCTTTTTCTCCGATGCGACCACCGTGTTTTCCTAGAAGGGCAGCAAATTATCATTATGAGGATCAGGCCCATCAAATTATGTTCTATAAAAATACATTTTGGCGATTGCATTATATCTATGCGCAATTTCAAGGTGATAATAAACTGCACTATACTTGGTTTTGCATCATCATCATCATTTTGAAAGTAGTTAAATGCATCATGCATCGATGCAACTATAATTAGGTTTTTACGATGGTGCACTACTACTTTAGTCAAACATAATCAAAGTAATGATTGTTTATTATTACCACTTACGTTTGATGTCAGACAGAGGAGGTGTTGTTGGAAGGAGTGCTAAGGTCCTTGGTAGACTCGCTGTATGTTTTAGCCTTCTCCTTTCGTGTGTCCATCATCAAAGTAGGGAAATATGAAGGGGAGAAAAACTATATAAAAAACTATATAAAAGATATTGTGCCTAAATAAGTAATACATCATAAAATAAAGTTAAAAATTGACGATGCTCTTTGCACACCAGTGAGGTGAAGAAAGCTTAATAGCACTTTCGATTTATGCATACGATGATATTACATGACGAGATGTAATATTATGTTTATGTTACGTGAACGTTACATGTTCTGGGTTTTGCAATTGATTTCATCACCGTTTTTGTGTCCTTCCTGCTCACAGCAGTGGTGCAAAACTGTTCGCTCCTCTCATGATATGAATGCGTTGGCTGAAACCAAAATTCTGATCACTGACTTATGTATCAATAATCCTATTTGGCTTCTTTGAACTGTATTTTTTGTTTTGGATAATGGTAGGTATTGTAAATCGACAGTTCTAGTTTTTATTGTTTACTTTAAAACCTTGCCTTGCCTTATACCTTTTGGAGTTTTGGTGGTGTGGTGATTGGTGAATTTTGAAGTGAAGATGGATGTTTAACAGGTGAGGTCACAAAAATGTGTAATAGATTGCTGTTCGAGTTGTTTGTGTGGTTGTCGAAGCGAATGTCGATGAAGATTTTTGCGTGAACGCCCGTGGCGTCTCTTTCCAAATAAACTGACAAAGAAATTAGTTGAATATGCACTGCACAACAGCAAATCCAACATCGCATCATCTTCCCTTTAGTTCTCATGTAAACACCATTCATCATAATTACCTACACACTTTACTCCTCCAAGCTACGCCATCAGTATCAGAATACTGCACTCGTTGGAAGCGTTCACATACTAATTTACAACATGTCCACACAGCAGTAGAGCTGGATATCACTTTTAAAAAAAATAAATGGTTTATAGTTTATTGTCAAATAAAGAACGTCGAATTGATGGCTTCCTAGATGAAAGACAGAGAGAGAGATGACTTTTTCAACGTTTGTTTGGTTTGACCTATCACCATTGCGTAGTCGTAAAAAGTTTGTTAAAGTATTGCTTTGCTAGTTTGTTGGAAAATACATTAACCAATCCCACATATTACTGTTCTCATGCATGCATGAAATGAAGTATAAGTTCATATTTTATATGACTGTAAATAGATACCCATTAAAAGATTCTTATTAATATGTACTGGTGAAGATGCAGAGAATTAAAGCTCTCTCTTCTCCTCATTTGCTGTATTTAGCACTGTTTATAATTGCACTAGCAAACAAATAGTCCAATGCACTTGCCAATGGGACGTAAAGGAAAATTTGATATTTTTAAACTTGGCATTTCTAAAGTGGCATTTAAACTGAAGAAGATATTTGTCCCCTTTTGTGTTCTGCATGGTGCCTAAGGCTTTTAAAATTTAGTTTTGTTCTCTGAGAGTCGAGACGTTTTTCACTATCGCTATCCCCATTTCTCCGTCCATTAGATATGCCGTAAAAGCGGATCAAATTGAAGGCTAAGCTTATTATGCACGGTGGATGTATTTTTAAATGACACGATGATATACCTTTTAAAAATGTCAAGAGTCAAATTAAATGCAAATGGCTGTGGTCAGTTCGGTTGGTTTCGTCACGTACGTAAATTCGTCATGTTTTTTTTGTGACTGTGACCTGCTAAACTTTATTTTGCGTACATAGAAAAGACATGTATTATACTACAGTCATCACACATCTTACAGGTTAACCCGGTGTCAATTACCTCTTTTTTCCAAATCAAAATAAAAATGTCCTAATACTTTCAAATTATATTGTTATTGTGTTGTACAATGGTTTCGTCTTCTTTTCCTTGTTTGATTCTCAAAATAAAAAGGACCAACTACTATTATGACTTAACTTGGTGAAGTAAAGTATATGCAAACACATGGATTATTCTACAAAGATGGCTGTTTTGGGTATAGGTTGTTTTTCAACTCAACGAGATCCTGATTCTTTGTCCATATTTAGCACTTGTTGCTTACATGAAGCCATTAAGATTATAATATTTGTCTTGTATTTATGTAGTCCAAATTGTAAAAGAAAAATTGGGAGTCCAACATGAGAAAAAATGTATAAAAACTTGTTGTTCACTTTTTACTCACCCAGACAGACATACAGAATGAATCACACAATGCATAGATAAGCCGTGCATGAAATTTATTCAAGTCCCTTTGTTAGTTTATAATCACGTATTATTGTAGTGCAGTATCAAATGCAATCTTCATTTAGCATGGATGTATACAGTAAAATTTAGAAATTGCTGATAACTAATGTGAGCAAGCATAAGTAACTTCATTTCCAGTTCCATGAAAGTGTCAAATCTCACATTATACTATAAATCGTCTTGATTTTATATTAAAGTAACCTTTAATGTCTGCACCATAAAACGAAGCTTATATTTTTGCCAGAAAAGTCAGAACAGAGGATATTGTACCTTCCAAACTGTATAAGATCCTGTTTCAATCCCGGTTTCTTTAATTCCATTCGCTATCTCTTAAAAGTTTTATATAACAGAAAAGTGATGACTTTCCTGCTGACAAGAAACGACTAGACGAAGCCAAAAAAATCTTTACATATTTTTAAACTTTCAAAATTTTTCTACAGCTTGATTCATTTGAACCGCTATTAGCAAACGTTGACACATGGCTTTTTGGCTAGAATGACCGAGCAGCATGGCAGTAGCAAAGGACTGAAATAAAGCTGATAAAGGTGACCTTATCCTTGGATTTAGATCGAATATTTTTTTGCGCAAAACAATTGTAAGCTTTAGAAAAATAGAATCAGCTATCAACTTCTCCTTCACATTAGAATGTTAATATTTTAGGATAAATTGTATTCCTCAAGTAAGCATCCAAAAAGCTGTTGCAGTCAGCCGTGAAGGCAAGCTTTTGTTCTTAGATTAGTTTTCATGGTTTTGGGCACTGGCTACGTCAGCGGACATCTAATTTTGAAGTTCTTTCAATCAAAAGACTAATAGAATATTCCAAGATTTGCCTTTAAGAACTCAACAGATTTATTATTTTTCTGCTAGAAGAACCAATACACCTATGCATGGCACTATTTCCAAATTACTACTATTCAAGTTTCTTGTAGTTCCAATCCGGTGACATTGCTCGTGTGACCTTTAAAAAGACAGTTATTAAAATCTTTTGATAACAATATTATGGACATAATATGGCATAAGATGACATCATGCTCATTTAGGTGAAGAGAGCGAAAGATGAATATGTTATGTGTACGAATCTAAATCCATATGTATAATACACGTCATTTTATTAGTTATTACTTATTTTTATTATGAAAGAAAATGACATGTGAAACTACAATATAATTTTGATAATGCGTAGGCGGATGCGGATTAATTTCCTTGCTATTTTCTTCGCCGTTGTAATCATAATCAAATAATATTACGACATTTTCAGAATAATGATTTTATCATCTTGCACGTGTGTCCAACTTTTGTCTGACTTTATGGCATTTTATCCGCAAGGATGTGGAAGTGAGCTGGCGTGAGCAAAAACCAAAATTTTCTGTTCGTATGCAATTCACTTTTTAAGCTAATTTTAAGCTCTGTAGAAAACAACGTCCTTCTTCCTACTTGGTGCTGCTTGAAGTATGGCACATGGCAAACTATTTCATGAATGACTTATCCCCATGCACATCATAATTAAAGCTGTAAAGAAGTTTATACCTATAGGTATATCTGACAAAAAAATGTGAAAGAATAAATTGTTTGAAGGATATATTACCAAAAATGTCGAAAATTGGGAGAATTTTTGTGTTCTCACATGGTAAATTGTTTGCGATTTTAGACTTAAAATGTTTTCCTGTCTTGCGAGGCATGTTGTAAAATGAGATAATTACAGGATTCCTGCTTGTTCACATTGATTGTTTTTGTATACCACGTCATTTGGACTTTATGGCAGTCTGACTGCAACTACGGAAAGATTTCCAGCTGCCTTGTTAACGAATCAAAAGTGACAATCGCAATAAAAATACATGATATTTCTGAAGGTCTTTATTACGTGACATCTATTTCTGTTCCTTGAGAAAGAATTCAATTAGCTTCATGTGATAAGTGCAATGCAGTGGTGTACATATTCCAATTCTTGAACTTGTTTGGATGATTTCATCAATCAGTTCTTTTGCTTCTTGCTTTTGAGTTTTAAACAAATAAATCACAATTTACTTTACCCATTCGAGTTGACGTCTTCAATCCAAAAGACAAATAAAATAAATTATAAATTATAACTTTTATCATTTGACTCGCTCAATTGAACATGTCATTTTAATCTATTTTCCTGTCCTGCGAAATTTAGAGGAGGAGGAATAGATACTGTCGCAAAGTTTTATGCTACTGATAGAGTTAGAACGCATATTATGCTTGCTCATGTGTTTATTGCTTCATGAGCTATTTTGACACAAAATTAAAATTAATGTCTGAAAGGTGACACGACAAGGCTTTCCTTTTCCTACGTAAGCAACTAAGCTCATCCACAAGATATCTGATGTTGAGATAGGAAAAGGATAAGCTTTGCAGTAGCGTGCATAGGGATAAAAATATTCCATTTGGTCTGCTTGCAACATTTGCAAAACAATTATTCTATTAAAAACTTTTCCAAAAGAAATATTCATGTTGAATGCACGAAAGAGTCAATAAAAATATCAAGTGCTTTGCACAACGCAACGGTTGTTTTACATACAAAGTACTAAAATAGTCTCATAAAAATTCTCTTGATATTTTTCATCTCTTTTTAGTCGGCATACGCGTGCATATTTTTATCTCATTAACATTTAGTCAGGCATTGAGGCAGTAGTCTCAACTGATATGGACAAGTAGGAAACTAAGCTCTGAATGCCTATTCTATGTATCATTTCTTGGCAAAAGATGTGCCTTTATTTTCTCGGAGCACCGAATGCATTGCGTTGCACTTGAAATACCCTTGTCCTGTCGTCCTGTGATTTGTTTGTGCCCAGGTCCTCGCTGACAATTTGAAGTGTCAGAAAAAGAATTTAGACAGGGGGAAATGAAAATTATATGGTTTTCTGTGTACTTGAATGTCAGAGCTAATACTGTAATTGACGACTATTTACACAAGGCGTGTGTTATTAGCGTTTCGCGCACAAATAAAATCATGTTGATCTATATTACCAACACAGTAACCTCAGATTTCATTACGACGAGGTTGAAATGGATGTATTGTTCCGTCAGCTTGGTATGTAAATGAATACTTGTGTCCATCCACGTGTTTTAAGTATTTTCATGGTCGAGATCATGAGGAGAGAAGGTAGGTCAGGGCTTTCAACCAGAGGTTTTAGATAATACTTGATTAGTGGCTGGGCTGAGCCCACATGCTGCCGACATTGAAAATCAACAAAGTAAATGAGAGAAATTGGCATCAAGAGATACAGGAAAACGAATGAAACGGAACAGCATATTTCCTCATTTAAAATGTTAATTATTATTCACTATTGAAGTGGCCATAACCTAATTTCTCCTACTTTGCAACTAAAAAGAACAAATATGTATAATCTTTTTGAACGATCAGAATGATAATTTGACGATGGTATGGTACCAAGGTGGGATACATTGTTTTAAATATTGACACAAGCCGTTTATCGAAATTGTTCTTTTGTTCTGCTTCTGACGACGTTGATGGCAAGAATTCGAAAGCTTCATTTAAACAATTTGGACCACAAGCAAAAAATTAGAGGTAATCTCTACATGATCTGGTTGCTTTTTTGCTTCCATTATAATCCTGATCCTAAATGAAAATGAAAACTTTTTTTCTTTTTTATGGCTAAATGAACACAGGCCCAATTGTCACAAGCTAATGTTGGGTGGCCTTGATTGCAATTTGCAATCAGCGAATATACGATTTTCATTTTCTTTAGTTGACTTTAGATAATAGGATTGAGCTTCGGTACGATGGATAACTGTAAAATTGAAAGTCAATGGCAAAAGTAAACTCAATTTTTAGATAATAGAACGGGAAAAGCATGATTATTGTTTGATGATATTGTGTGTAGGTAGGTACAATAGATTACAGGAAGACGGTGGTAATTGAAAACAAAATTGCTAGAAAGCAAAAACCAACTCGATTTTGATTGCAGATGAAGCAGAATGCATTCATTGCAACGAGAATGTCTAGGAAAAGTGGGTCTATTATTGGAAATGTTATACCTATTAGATACGTGATTACTGCCAACTGAATAGAATTTATTTTTCAGTAGCTTATAATAAGTCTTTCGACCAGTGAATGAACAACAAGCTATAACGTACATACTATTGGCAAGTCCTACCGTATGCTTACGTTTCATAAGGTTGGCAATCACTCTGTGGTTTATAAAAATTCAACGCGTCACATAAAAGTCAGCAGCCAACTGTGGCAATCCGGTATTATCAAAGTTGAAAATTTAGATAAATTGAAAGATAATTGAATGAATTGGGCTTTGAGGCTAGAATCTTCACGATCTTGCCTTGACTGCTTGTGACTTGTCAGATTTGTTTTTGCTTTCTTCCTCCTCGTCACTTTTAGTCTTTTTCCCGTCCATCCCATTCAGCATTGTGGTTTTTCATGTTACTGTCTTGTGTCTGGCGCTGACTGATGATCTTCAAAACTTGAACAATCTTTTATGAAGATGATGATGACTGTAGGGATGGTGGCGATAATGGTGATCATTTATTGTCGTAAATATTACAACCAAGAAATCACTTTTGGCTAGCGCGCCTGGTGCCAAAATGTCAGCATGATTTTTTGCACACTGTGTTACTTATTGCTTTCTTTTGTAGTGGTAAAGTAGCATTTTATAAATGCTTGATGGATTTTGATTCAATTATTGCTTCAATGGTACAATGTATTTTATTTGATGATGTGTAAAAATCTATTGGAGAGTTGCAATAAACAAGTGTTGTTTCTCTGTTTATTTGTATAGGTACCGCCGTCTCGCTCTGAAATGGCATCCTGACAAGAATCCAAGTAATCAGGAGGAAGCCACAAAGAAATTTAAGGAACTCTCAGAAGCGTACGAAGTCCTTTCAGATGGTAAGTATTGTTGTCGCTGAGTCAGAAAAATTGATTAGAAAGACAATGTCAATTTAAAAATTTTGTACATGCATGCGAACTATGAAAACCACTTATTACATGCGATAAAATTTCGAGTGTGTAATAATTGTAAAGTGTCTACAAAATGGGTTTCCTTTTTATTGCAAAAAATGTATAATGAAAAGCAGGGGTTGAAATTAAGGCGAAATCAAGAAAATAGTATTAAAAAAGTGTACCAGTAGTTGTTACTACTCTGTAACGTGCATACATGTATTAGCACTATGTGCATGTTTCGCGCATGTTATCATCACTGTCAAATGACGTAGCAAAAGTATGATTACACGTACTTCTATTTAATAATGTGGGAAATTACAGCACACTTTTTAAGAGATATGCGTGTAACACACATTTTTATTTGTGTGCGATATGAGATCTTTCTGAAGGTATTTTCTTGGTCAGCCACTTTTAGTTAGAATATAGAGTAGGCTTGGAATAGACAATAATAAGTCGCAATTAGCTTTTATCAGAGTAGGAAAGTTCTACCGGAAGTATGCTCACGGGATACAGGAATAAAAAGTCGTGTACTTATAAAAATGAAAATGCGTTTGCAAGTACTTTTATCATAATGATAGTCGTAAGCGTAATCCTTGGAGGATGCGTGTGTGTGTGTTATGGGAATAAAACGCAACAAACGAAGATAAAAAGATTAAATAAAAACCCAAACCCAGCAGTAGATTTTTATTATATTCAGACCAGTTTGGTAGAAGTAGAAATGATAGTTTAATACTTGTGCGGTGTTGATTGAAAAAGATCGAGATGACAGTTTATGAGGCTAAGACGGAAACAAATAATTTTGCGCGATCACGTTCATCCGTTTATGGAAGTGCTAATGCAAAACTATCCAATGCACAAGCCATGTTTCAGTTTATTTATTTAAAAATGCCATCGTAAAATATCTCGTCTTAGTATAGCTCTTGTTGTAGGATAAACATTTCCTATTTGTATTAGGTTAGTTTTTTATTTCCTCCACAAGGAGATTGAAAATTAGAATTTTGCAAACTACTCCATTCATTTGCATGCCCATGTCGCTTCACGCGTTTTGAATTTCAAAGAAAATATACGGCGCTTTTTTATTCTTTATAATTTATTTGCTTCCTTTGGGCTACGCTGAACTTTGTGAAATTCTCAATTTAAATATTGCGTTACCTGCGTTCTTCATAAGATGCTTTTGTATTTTCATTTGCTCATTATTCCTGTACTTAAGTTAGCATTCCGAGAATTAATGCAAATTGCTGGTAATCATAGGATAAAAATTGACATGAAAACTGTTTACGTGTGCACACCAACTGCTGAGAAATGTCGTTATTCAAAGAATTCATTAGCTGCATTCAACATTTGAAAGGACACCGTCATTTGAAATTTCACTTTCTTCTCTTAGCACGTGTTTTAAAGGAAAGGCTTAGTGTCACTCGTATTTGGCAAGTATAAATCGTAAATAGCCTTAAAGATTTTCCGGGAATTAGGTGTGTTCTCCGTGATTTACTTTCATAAAAGCTTAAACATTGCATTTGTATTATTCTTGAAGAATTTAATGAGCAATAAGCAAGAGATGTAACGCAAAGTTCGTGTAGGCGTTATTTACGTCACAAGCACATACACAGAGTATGATTGAGACTTGATACATTCTTTATGAATGTGTTCTTTAGCAAAAGATTTAATAGGATGCGTGATGTTCAAAAATGAATTATATTTTGTGTTATTTATGAATTCTTGTTGCATTTGTTATGGGTTGCATATTTATTATTTAAATTTAAGCTAAAATAGGTCTATAATGTGCTCTACAATTTAGATATGAATTGAAATTCATAAGACTATTTTTAGGTTTCAAATAATTAATGATTTTTTGTCCTTTTTTGTTATTTATGTGCGCGTGTTCATCTTCATGCTCGCCCGCCATAATTTGCGATTGTAGAATCGAAACGAAGAGTGTATGATCGTCGTTCGAGTAGAAGCTCCAGAACCCATCATACATACCGAAATTACTATGAGTCACCATTCAGCCGATACTTTGGTAAATGTCACTTTTTCAAAAGTCCCCTTTTCAGTTGATGAATAGGACTTTTTCTTTTTATAATTTCCTAATAAAACTTCCTTTTAAAACATTTTTAACCCTTAATTTAATTAACTATCGTGGAGTTTGAGATATATGTAGAGAGATAATATATTTAAGCATATCTTCTTCCATACCCTATATGCCTTTTTAATAATTAATGAAATTAATTAGCTTTCTTAATTTATTTTTTAATTGTCTGAAAGGATTCCATTTCCTTAAGTTATGAATGAGAAGAAGACAAAGATGAAAGTGAATGATAAGAATTTTTTTTGCTAATGCAGATAAATTAGTAACCCTATAGTCCCTCACATAGCGATGCTTTTAGCCAGTCAAACAAAACTCCTTCAAATTTCTGTCGTTGTGTTTGCAATGTATTAATTAAAATGTTAATGAGCTTCTAGTGTTTTAGCAAGATTTCGAGTGCAAACAACAACTTGAAATCTTGAAACGTACAAGTTCCTATTTTTGGTGAATGGTGCATGTGAAAAGATAAAAGTGCTTTGTGTGGAACATAGAGAAGAGGCAAACTTAATATTCATAAAAAATTGTCATAATTGAAAGAAGACTTCCTTCCTTTTCTGAAAATCCTGTCGCTTTCAATTAGATGTCATTTGTGAAAGTTAAATATTTAGTTAAGCATGTAGTGCTGCAATATAAATATTATTTTTTTGAAGCATTAAAACATTCAAAGCATTTGGTCAAAAACTTTGTACGACTTTTGGACATGAATACAAACACGACAACAAATACGCAAATTGGTTTTTAAAGCAAACTCTATATATGACTCGGCATCGACAGAAATGATCTCATAATTTAACCCATTCATAATAAAATGTTTAAATGAATTGTTTATACAGTCAATTGAAAATTGTGAAATCAAATTAGCAAGCAAGTTTATAAATTTGGTAGAGCCATCTACCACGCACGACATTGAAAATCGACTAGACGAACTTGACATTGACTCTCGGAAATAATAATTTGTGTTTTAACAAGTCCATTAAAATCAGGTTATATCTATTTATCTAATGATGATGATAACTAAAAAATATTATGCATGTATTTAAGTATGTGTGCGCACCATTTCATAATCATAATGAAAATGGCATTGGAGATGATAGAGTGGAGAGTACACTCATTTTTTAATGAGAGGTCATAAACTAGCATAATGTATGGCTTTGGAGACTTCTAACTTGGGATCAGAATTGTATTACTGAGAGATTACCTTAACCCTGAGCTTCCTGTGTTTGTCTGTACTTTACTAATGTGTATTATTAGCGTTTTCTCTCAGTATTGTTGTTCTGTTACAATTTGTAATGTTTGCATTCATTTTTACAATGTCTGAGCTCGCTAATCTTGCGACGTGCTGTTTGCGAAAGATTTATATTTTCAATGGTGGTATGATAACTTGATAACTTAACTTTTTGAGCTTTACTAACAACATACAATAAACGTAGCATAGGGGAGTACTTAAGTGTTGAACAGCTAAATGCGCTAAATAATTGACAAATCTTTAGTTGGATTAACAATATTAGAGAAAACATTGAGGGGAGGGTTGACAACTACGTGTTTTGCTCATGCGTGGGTTTTATATGAATGGCGAGGTTCATTTTTTATTTGGTGAAAAAACGCCTTGAAGAGCTAGAATTTTTCTAATATTCATTGGCTTGCTTTTCTGGTTAATGACTACTGCCATTTCAGATAAATATATTGAAGTATTTATGCTTTGCAAAGATAACAATGACGGTGAGTAATCTGAGAAGTGCGAAAGTACAATATTGGAAATCACGCTGACCGTTTTGATTTTTGTGGCCATGTCGCATGACTCATGAATCATACGAGTGTAGTAGAAATTAGTCCCTTTGTACAGACTACAGACTATACAGACTCAACAAGTTAATCAAATATGACTCATTGTTGGGCTAGATTTCCACACACAATGACGTGGATATTTTTGTCTCGTTGCTCGACTAGCACTTTTTGATCCTATTTTATCACTTTTGTTCTGTTATGCAATGCGAGTTAGTGGATGACATTGCAAATTATTTTCAAAGTTAAAAGCTTAAAGTGCTTGCCCCTTCTTGACGTTGAATTAGCAACACAAATACTAATCGCTAGATCCTGTTATGTATTAATCTTTGTCGGAGTAGTGAATATAGCGGTAGCAATGATGACTAAAAGATTACAAAACGTTTCCGGGTTTGACAATTCAGATTATGACAAAGCAACCGCAACGGCGTGACACGCGCGGAAAACCAAGCAGCATATTATTAAAATAACACTTCATCATCACCACAAAACCACTTGTTTTTATGTACCTGATCATCCTGCTCATAATAACGCCATCAACTCCCAGAACACAACCAGATAACCTCGATTAAAATGACACTGCTGCGCGGTTGGCCTCTCTAGTACTGCACTAGACCTCATTAGTCCCTGTCTTATCATCAGTTTGGATCATCCTCATATCATGATCTTTAAATGTCGCAGGTAGTAAAAGATGTAAAAAAGCGGTTCTTAATCAGCTACTGTTTGATGCGCTGGTAATTCGTGGATAATAATTTTCTTGTAGTTTTCTTTACTCCTATCTTTAACACTGAGCCGACTTCAAGTGTACAAGTTGTCTGATTTTATTAACAAAGTTAAGTGTAGAGAGTCATCCTAATTGTGTACAATAATGAAGAGAGTTGGAGTCGGCTTAAAATGGATTTTTATCAAAGTGTAGATTTCCCTTGTTTGGAATCTCAAGCGATTTTTTTTCTTTCAGAAGTAAAATATAATGAAGAATGTTAGTCGCCCAAACGTCCAAGAAGTCTCTTCTCTTCTTCATCCTCACATAACATTATTGATCTTGCGTGAAAGGAGGTCACTCAGGCTCTCTGCATCGCTTATAAAGACGAGACCATATTAAATGCAACTTTTATTACTGCGTTCCCTGTTTAGATCTTTTGGTCGTATGCCTTAAAAGATAAAATATGCATGCATGCAAAAAACGATGAATAGTTAAATAGCATTTAACAATGTTCAGTGGCGGGACGATGATGATGAGAAGAGACACCATGTTTGCAAACTAAATGTCAGGCGAGAACTCTCTCTCTCTCCCTAAGTCGCTTCATTTGATTTGAAGTTCATTTATGAAGATGTGGTAGTAAAGGCGCTATATGCAATTCTTCGTTCTAAAGAAAAGCCTTTTTAGAAAAATATAAATCTATCACGACCACAATTACTATAACTGAGCTGTAAACATGTCAAAGAATTTTTATTTTTATAAATGTCAAACGTGGGATGTATTGATGATAATGCAGCTATAATCTTGCTGCTCTGCAGTATTATAGAGGGAAAGGAAAACTTGTTGAGGTCAGCCAATTGCTCACTGCCGCATTTTAGTTTTTCAAAGTAAGTTGTGTTCAAAAGGGATTTAAAATTCATATTGAAAGTTAGTCTGCGTGATGTTCGATTGATCGTTGCTGCTTCCTTTTCCAATATGTTTTGAAAAATGTTTTTTTGTTGGTGGACTTTATGGCGATGATGAAGATGATTACTCATCAAATACACGGACAATAGAGATATATGAAATATGTGTTTGTAGCGACTGAAAAGCGATAATTTTTGGGGATAAGCGAGAAAAAACAAATATTGAATTTACTAATATGGTTTTATAACAAAACCGGATGTATATAAATAACCAAAAAATGAAATCTCTGCTCGCTACTACTCTGAACTTTCAACTTGTGCATATTGCAGTTCACTTAACCTGGTACAAACATTTGTTGTACTACTTAATTTTTCTGTCTGCTAACTGGTTTGACGTATGCGTGGGCGGTAGACCGTGGTGGTGGCAATAATCATAAGAATAAGGGGCTGTGCTGCATGTAGTCCTGCAAAATTAACATTATCATATTTTCTGAGCATAATGCAGAATAGAAATGACATTTAAGGTCAACTGATACTCATCAAACTATAAGTGACCACAATTACATATTTAGGAAAGAGTGTGAAATTTTTTGACAGATAATATGTATGTTTGTTGTTCGGTTGACTTTATTACTTTTGATGATATGCAATGCGCTGATTACTGACTACTAATTTTTACGCTGACATGATGCAAATACAGTTATTGAAATAAATGCTGCTATTTTAAAGCTAATATGGGTGGAGTGGAAATTTGGAATAATGAATTGAAAATAGAGAGCAGGTTAACACAAGAGCTCGACAAGTTGATTCTTTGAGACTGTTATGACATTTGGTTGACAGTTTACAAGAGAATTAGTAAAAAGCGTGGGGTGTGAATTTGATTGAATGCAATTTTATATGTCTTCTAAAATACACTGTTAAGATTGGTAATGGTAGTAACACATAGCTTTTCTAGTGACTAAATAAATTAGTAGTGATCTCACATTTTTGGAGTTGAGTAGTCGGACTAATCACGTTAACTAATTAAATATATTCATGAAAGTTCGTACGATTAATGATTTTGTGGACTTCCGCTGTGTAGATAAGCGTCGGCGCAACTATGATACGACAGGACACAACGGCTTCCCCAACGGGACTAACAACCGCAACAACAGGAATGCAGATTTTGACTATGATTTTGCCTCCTCCTTCAAATTCCGTACTCCAGAGGAAGTGTTCAGGGAATTTTTCCGAGGGGACCCATTTGCAGATCTTTTTGACCTCCACTTTGGTCATCATGCCTCCTCGAGGGATAATATTCATCATCATCGTCATAGTCATCATGGTGGCCCACTTCAGTCCATATTTACACCTTTTGGGTTTGGTAGTGGTTTGAGCCTTGATTTAAATGGTTTTGGGCTCACAGACGATTTCGATAACTGGACGGCGGGTGCTAATGCTGGGAATATCAAGAAGACTTCCACCTCCACACGGTTCGTTAATGGGAAGAAGATTGTCACGAAAAAGTAAGTACATATCTGTATATTACACATATTATATAGTAAAAGATCGATTTCTGCGAAGCAAAAATATAAAATGTCATAATCTAAAAATCACGTATGCAATGGTAGGCACTTTTATCAGGCAATTTGACTATCATAACCGCGTAGGTAAGAATGTAGGTATGTGCCTGTAGGTTCTACTGGGATTTTTCCTTTTAAAGTCTCCCAGCAGAGAGGTTTCAATTTCAAAAGCACCTTACATCAAGGTATAGTGAGCGTCTAGGAGGGAGAGATGTTTTGAACTCAAATTCTTTGTGATTTTGTGGCTTTTGTAGGTTCATGTTGTTTGAGTGCACACGTGTCAGCGTCGAGTCATCCGATTTGTTCAATTGTATGGTGCCCCTTTTGACTTTCAAAACTTTATTAAACTAAAGACTTGTGAAGTGTGCGTTGACAACTCATATCTTATTGACCACTTTCAATCTTTTAAAACTTTCCCTAATAATTATGAACGCAACTACGGAAGTTGACATTAATTTCTTTTTCTCACTATACTTGATTTTGATTGGCATGAAACCCTAAAATTAACTTTTTACAATAACTTTATATCTTTATGCTTGAAAATTGAATCCGACCCCAAGAGAACTTCATCCAGAGTATTAAGTAGAAAGCTAAAAAAAATTGCATCAAATAAGTCATGAATGTACGAGCGCGTTAATAATTATAATTAGTTATTTATGTATCCACCTAATATTATGTTTTGTGTGGTAACTCAATCCAATCTTTTACTAAACTCATTGTGTTTTCTTGACTCTTATTCCGCAGGGTAATCGAGAACGGGAAGGAGACAACGACAGTGTTTGAAAATGATGTTCTCAAATGCAAGACTGTCCGCGACATGGGATACCGATAAAAATCTCGTTTTCTAGAAACCGTCACAAACCGTGGGCGACGCATCACGACAAAATACAAGCTTAAAACCATCAACGCATTCAACATCATTTGAAAGTATCATCATCACACAACGTATTTGCCAGCAAAAAGTTATCAATTGTTGTAGATACAACCTTGTTATAATAATCATGTTTTCTAGTACATGTGAAATACCTTAAAAATAGTAAAGAAAGATAAATGAACGATGAAAAAATCATTATTATATCCAAATATAATTATCGCAAACACTTCATTTTTAAACCCCGAATTAACTAAGCAGAGGAAGAGCTCAAACGTTTTCCTATGATAGTGTTTTATGTATTCTTTTTCAAAAACAAACGACTTTTTTTGTTTGTCGGGGAAATAATCTTTTATAATAGTCTGTAGGTGTAGAATTGTTGTAAAAACTGACCTTTTTCAGTAGTAGGGGATTTTATACAAGATACTATAACACTTCTAACACTTGCACTTATCTAAATACAAGTAATATTGTTATTTTTAAGTCTAATTGAACTAGAATAAGAATTAATGTTATCAAATCGTCTACACGTTAAATAAAGGCGTATTTACCATGTTATCTGTAAACAGAGATGTGTACATATAATTATTATTATATAATTATCTATGTGTGTATAGTAAAGTTAATTATTATTGTGTAAATCATCTGCGTTTAGTGGTGTGTATCTTATTTCATATCAGTTAGTCAAAAGATATGACAATTTCGGCACGCAGTGAGACATCTTTATTTATAAAGGCTATACATGTGTGCGGTATGAAGTTTCATGAAGAATTCAAATGTTTTAATTTTTTCTTGATGACACGCCATACATGGTATTCTAATTATCATTATTTTCATCCTAGAAGTAATAATTTCTACTACTTAACTGGCTTCAAAATGTATTACATTCAATTAAAAGGGGAGTACTAGTCTTGGCTCAGCAGAATTATATGTAGAAGCACATATCTCTAAACTAAAAGAAAGATAATTGAGATAAAGAAGAAGGCAAGCATTGCACAATCATGAAATTGGTTATCGATATAAATTTCTCCACTTCTGAGAGAGAAAATAATGTCTCGTGTTTGTTTATAGAAGCTATCAATATGTGTACTGTATTAAAAATTTTCAAGTGATAAGAAAGCCGTTATACTGTTATTATTATGATCGTACTTGTATACCATGCTACAAAACTACAAATGTGTTTAAACTTTATAAATTAACAAATGATTTGTAAGCTGGTTGGTATAGATGAATCTTTAAGTAAAAAAGAATAATTATTACTTCTCTGAGTGTTTAAGCATGAATTGATGACGTAATATATAATAAAAAAGTTCTAAACAGTTATAATATAGACCTTGTTACAGACCAGAAATTTTTTATTACATCAAACTCTACTGCATTACAATTCCAATTGCTATAAAAATAGCAGTCGACATAGACTTATGGATCCGGTTGCAGAGATATTAAAGATTCATTGTCTTCTTCATCAGTCTCTTCCAAGTGGCGTGATTTTTGCAATGTCTCTTGCTGAACTTCCTCCAAAGATATTCCAGGCAATGCTAACATGTCCATTAAATTGGAATCAAATTCCGGTGTGGGAAGACGGGGAGGTTGATTCCTCAAAGGTCCCAAATACTTGCTTGACATGGATCCCACAAGGAACTAGATGAAAAGAAAGTAAACCTAGCAATATGATCATGAAGAAAAAAACCTATTCTTTTACTTTCTTAGTCGTAGATAAGCCATCGTATTTTTGAAAATCTCACGAATCCATTTCCGCCTAAATTTCGTTGTGTAATTCGAACTCGAACGACAGTTCCCCTCTCAATTAATTTGCCAGGATCTGTTTGTGAACGGAATAAGCCACTCTCGACAGACTTCCCCTTTTTTTCTGGAGCAATATCGGGTTCTTCATACTTGAAGAACGCATCGTCATTCAGGTGCTAAAAGGTACATATTACATAATTAAATCATTATCATGGGGCATTAAGCAGATTTGAATTCGAGAAAAATTTAATTTTGAACACGGAGCAACTTACATACGATCGCACAAGGCCATAAATGCATACATGTCGAAACACAATACATGTATTTGTAACCATTTCCACAGTGGCATCGATTACTTCTCCCACCGTTGGGTACAGTAAGATGGCTTCGAAGGTGACTAAATATTCAATAAAGCCGGTAAGTGGGAGACAATATCCGTCTTCCACCTTCACAGGTCCAATTTGACTCACAATGTAACCATACTTGGTGCTAAAAGGATTGTTGCAAATGTCCTGCTTTAGCATCTTTTTCACCATTTCAATCGGATTGTACTTCCCCCCGGAGTACTTTGGATGAATCTTGATTCGGCGAGTAATGCCAGTCTAAAAGTAAATCAAATACGAAAGTATTCATCATTCATCTAGTTCTAGTATGCTATCTTTAAAGATTCACAGGACCACCACTTTCTCAGATTTCCCGTTTCTCATAAAAATACGACAATTTTTATTACCTTGAAGTACATCATCTTTCTCTCAACCTCAGATTTTGCTGGGCGTGACGCAGATTATTACGTAAATACGTACTTAACTATTAACTGTACAGTCGGAATTTGTAATCCAATAAGAAAAACTGAAAACAGTGTCACAACAATATAGAGCTTCGTCAGTTAAATTATAGATACTTCTGCAGATCGCACAATTAAATTTGTACAGGAACACACCAACAACACGCTAGAAATTCATCACACTTGCAATCACAAATCAATGTCCCTCGAAATATCTCTGTCCGTGAGACGTACTCTGAGGTTTTAATTTCATTTAACGTCGCTTGTATCCAACAGTACTGATTCAACTCCTATCATCTCTATCATCTGAGCAGTTCGAGTTCGGGAATCGGGTCGACAGATTTGATAAGCAAAAGTAATGATGTTTGTTAATATGCATATTATACAATTAACGTAACTATTTCCCCATGATGCGCCAACTTTTGTGATTTTATAATTATTATGAAGTGCATCAAGAATCAAAAAATGCATAATTGTGAGGAAATGCAAAATGCATGAGCAGAGCTTATTGGGCTCCGGCATAAGAAACAACAAAATTCATAGAATGCAAATTCACTTTTAATTTTAATTTAGTAGTTAGTGTTTCAATCATTTTATTATTTCTGTGGATTGATTTACAACATGTGCATGAATAAGTACCTAATAATACATTATCTTATCTACATGATATTTACCACTGGACTTCAACTTCGCTATCCATAGATAATTCATTGATTCTCTATTGCTACTAATCATACATATTGTTTACGAACCATACATATTAAACATCAATTTGGTTTCTTGAAAGTCCTGAAATTCTTTAAATTTTTAGGGATGACCACCGGTAGCAGTTAACTGTAAATTCGTAGAATACAACTTGGTAAACTTTAGCTGAAGCGCTAGTTTTACGAATAAGTGTAATTGGTAGTAGTAGCCTATCTTGAGTATATACATCATTGCGACTTAAAATTACGCACGATCATTTTATTAGTATTTAAATTGGTCCACTGGTCACATTATGGTTAAGGTCATGATGTACCTAGTGAACCTGAAGAAACAAGAAATGCGGAGTAGCAGCTAGTTTTGGTGCTGCAGAGGATAAAATATAACTGACAAGTAAAGTGTAGAAGATGAAAAAAAAAATGAGCGAGTTTTCTTTTCACAAATACATGGGCAGTTTTCTTTTAATGGTTGAGTTAGTAGAAACAAATTAAAATTATTAGAATTAAAATAAGGGATATTAAATATTAGTTTTTTTTTATAATGTGACAAAATACGAAGATTATGTACAACTGAAAGTTAAACTGGCGCGTGATTATTTTTAATTATCCTGGAATGCAAACTGACAGCCAGTATCAATACTCAAAGTGCTACGCATTTTGTAGTAGATTCAAAACATTGTGGGTATTAGTAATTGTAAACATTAAAATGCTATTCTATCTTCTATTTTATTTACATTCATAAACTAACTATCGTAATTAGCTGCGAGTCATACGTTCAATTTTTTCCGTGATTCCAAAAACTCCAAAAAATATTCTTCTCGTTTAGCCTGCTTTTAGTCTTTTCTAACTTATCCCCATCTTATAGTACATTCTAGCTCACTACAATTATGAATTATTATTTGATGATTGACTATCCAGAAAAGTGGTCGGTTATCTTTTGAAAATTTAAAACCCAGCTCGTTAGTATCGACAGAGACTTTCAACTAATCGAACTTGAAGGTACTTCGGACTTTGGACAAGCTCCGTGATACTCTACTAAACTAACTACGCAATAGAACAAATACTAGAACCATTTCATACAAAAAAATTTGCACGCAAGTGCATGTGCTGTATATACTGTTTCCACAATCTAGTTGACAATATACTAATTAGACAAAATAAGAGGAATTCTCTACTCAGATAAAATAAGCTCAGCAACAACATTCAAGTCCACAACGCATTACAATTCTAGTCTCACATTCAACAATACAATTAGCAGAAACACGTTTTGATTCTGGTTAAACTGGCGTTTACATTTTCAACATCGATTATTGGCACGGCTATAAATGTGATTAAATGCTATAGTTTTTGATTGGTGGAAAGGATTGTTACAGAATGGAAAGGTTGTAGACACATTTTAAAAATCATTTGAGATTCATTTTTAGGTAGCTGCCGCTTTGGGAATAAAGCTGACAACTTCTTTTTCTCCGTTTTTTGTCTTCTCAGGTAACGTCTCGTCTCCGGTTCCGTTGATATTCAAAACTGAAATTGGACCATCAAGCAAAGTTTCCCCAGATGTGTTACGGGATCTTTCAGGTGAGGTAAAACGGAATTGTTCGTCTA
The DNA here is from genome assembly GCA_034700605.1 of Willowsia nigromaculata. Taxonomy (NCBI): domain Eukaryota; kingdom Metazoa; phylum Arthropoda; class Collembola; order Entomobryomorpha; family Entomobryidae; genus Willowsia; species Willowsia nigromaculata. The sequence goes on from JAQIXX010001549.1 coordinate 23,975, forward strand.
AATAACCTGGAACTGGAGGCTTTGGCCTATGAGTATCCACAGCTTCAATTGGAATCTTAATATATTCGACACGACATCCGTACGCAACTGGGGTCAGCTTGATAACCGTATGTAATGGCACTTGTAAATACGGGAGCTCATCTACAATATAAAATGAAAGGTTAGGATTACTTCATGATTGTTAACTTGACGAATGATAAACCAATTTCCAAATATTGTGACTCAAAACCTGATGGCTTATCAAGAAAATATGCCAGCAAACAACGGAGCACAGCTTGATGTCCAATGACGAGCACATTCTCTTGACGTTCCAGTTCCATTATCACAGGTTCCAATCTAGCCACCAAATCTTCATATGATTCTCCGCGTGGATATCTGTAGCTAAACTTGCTCTGATCTCTGGCAGCAAACTCGTTTGGAAACGCAGCAGCGATTTCCTCGTACGTCATTTCCTCACATGTTCCAGCATCGATTTCGTTCAAAGCCTTCCACCTCTCTTGTGGGGCATCAATCCCCTGTGCAGTCTGTATCGTCCTTTTCAACCAGGATGTCCACACTCGCAAATTTGGAATATCTTGTTCCTTAATGTATTGAGCAAGTGCCTTGGCATATTGACGACCTCTCCCAGACAGATCCGAGTCTCCTCCAATCCTTCCAGCCAAATTGTGATCAGTTTCTCCATGCCGTGTCAGGTAAATTGTTCGTGGGGTAATGTGAATGTTCATCAAGTAGTAGACTATGCGACTTTGAATGTGCCCTTCGTGTTTGTGAACCAAAATCTTTTCTCCAGTATTAAAAATCTTCATGAAGCTGTAGTGCCCTTCCAATTCCTCGTCCATGCTTTCATATTGATCCTGGTAATGAGAGATACGCTGGAGAAAGTCCGTAAGCGCCTCGTCATTGTTCATTCCTTGATAGTCTGGACTGTGTACTTTCACATCCAAAATGTTCTGCTCGACAATGCTAGGATCATCACAGATTGATTCAACGAAAAACAGTTTGTAACCCATTTTGTGCACTACCCATTCATAAATAAGCGTTCTTCTGTGTTTTGTTGTGTTTGTTGCGTCAAACACCTAGGGGAAAAGAGAAGAAAGATAACTTTATGATGACTTTATTGATTAAATGCATATATTTTGGTTTATTGTTTTAGTTTTGTCTTACAGCAACTTCTCCACCACTTTCAATCCACCTACAGACATCGTCCAAGGCTTCCAGTGCGCATTTGCTTCGAATAGCCATCGCTTCCTTGTTATCCATCCGGAAAAAATCATGGTTCTTGTAAGCAGTCGTCGCTTGTCGTCGGTACTCTCCCAAGTTAAAAACTATAAAATTGTCGATAAATCATTTTAAAATGCCTTATAATTTGTTTATAAATGTTTGAGAGTGAAAGTTACCTCGAGTATTGATACCAATCCAGTTCAGGTAGCGAGAAAGTTTCTTTGCAATGTAGGTCTTGCCCCGAGCAGGCAAGCCTACCATTGCAATAATGTGCGGTGTGTTCACATAGTTCGCCCTTTCCCCTGTAACAAGTAACAACAAAGAAATACACATAGACTATTAGCAAATTGTAAATGCATAAATGAATGAGTGTAAAGCTTCAAAAGTTCCTAACTCAGCTATCTACACTAAATAGCCATTTCGTTTACGCTGCTAATTGTGCTAAAATGCGCTAACCATTTGTCACCGACATTTTTCTCTGAAAACACAACGACCTTCTGCGTAGCATTTTGTCCAGATGAATTAATAATTTGTTTTCTACAAGCAACTCTTCTAGCACTTCCGTTCACGAACAATAACTTCGTTGAACAATCAAAACTTCAAGTTTCTATCAATTTCAGTTTTGCTCCCAAACAAACTGGTTCTGTAGCCACACATCCACTCCAGCCAGTGAACGACAGACAACTAGAATCATACATCACCCACTCCGCATCCCTCCAATTCGTTTTGAGTTTGTTTTCTTCGCAAACATGTCTTCAGAAACTATAATTATCCACAGAATATGCAGTTCATGTATGCGTAACACATCGTAGTCATAATATTATTAATGCCACACAGTTGCCGTTGCCAGTATAGCCCAACAATATATCACACACCAACAGCATGCTCATAACATTTTTGCATGCATAATAAACGATCTAAAGCATCTCATCATTCCATTACCCAGCTTATTCGCACTTACTTTCGAATTCAATTCAAAAAAGCGTTTTTGTTTGTTTTGGGCTCTACATGTGAATATGTTGGAGGATGAAATACAAATATAAAAGCCTGTATGCTGCGACTACGAGTGAAAGGAAACCGAGTTCAATAAGCCGTCATCATGAGTAGGAAAATTGCACCAACAACTAATGAAAAACGAATGAACAGAATAAGAAGGACAAACAAAACTACTACATGCATTGCTCTATTTCCATACTAATCATTACCATGTCATGTTCCTTTCGTGTCTTTCTTTTGAAATACTGTGTGGCACTTGTGTGAGTGAGAGTACTTAGGTACACAAACTTTGTAAAAAAAAGCTGTTCAGTGAACTAATACCAAATGCTATCCATTTCGTCTTTTTTGTTAAAAAGGTGGTACACAAAAGCGTTTGTAAGCTTTGCCAATTGGCAGTCTCTATTTGTACACACGATGTTCGTTTATTTGCTAGACTAAAATCAACGAGAGAATGAAGATTATATTTTTTTGCTATGTGCACAAGGTCATTTGGAAAGCAGCATTTTGAAGAAAACACACGATCGTATTGATATGCTTACCCACTGTGTCCTTCTTTATCCTACAAACAATTAATACAATGCAAATTTATATCTGTTGATTTTGTGTCTCGGTCGTGAATCATGAATAGGTACAAAAATAAATATCATTTTGTCGAAATGCAGCAGTGTTAAGACTATAGATCCGAATGTAAAAGGTAAATGCGGGAGCCATTGAATGCATAATGTAATATCTATGTTACATGTAAATTGATTGTCATTCGACTTGAAGATTTTCACCTTCAACTCTGCCAGCAGCCAGAAAAAACTGACACTATCAGTCACTGAGCACGTAGCACGCTGTGTTTTGCTAAACCTTTTTAGTATTAGCATATTATGGCTTATGTATTATGCTCCAATAATTTAAAAGCTACAGAAAGATGTTTTTACCATTTTGAAATGTTTCAAATTTCCATCTTACGCCAGTGAGAGCGCCATCGCAATTACGAAAATTTAAACATCCTTATCTTTCTATACTGGACACTAGACCTATGACTCGTAAAATACTCATTGAATGAATAAATGAAAAGCTATAAAAAAACTGATGAACTTATGAATATGAAATAGAACCTCTAAAATATTATGAAACCGTGATGAGCTTAAAATTCCTCATTAATAAACTAATATTTATTTTAGCAAGCAGCTAAATTCAATTCAGCGTGGACATGATGTAAAATTTTATAAAATTTATTTGCTACTTTGAGTCTGGTAAGCTGATAAACTTTTTACAGCTCAATTTTATCTTGGAATGGAGGTTCACCTATTTGGGTATTGTTTTTATCACAAAATGCCCTTTTACGATGGCTTACTTATCTTCTTTTGCCCAGCACGTTAAAAAAATTATTGCATGCGCCTAAAATAATGTTATTATGTATTGCACAATTGCATTTAATAAATGACAAGTTTTATGTGAAGGTTGATAGGTGAAAAACAAGCAATCGAAATCAGAAGTATGAAGCAATAATGCTCGTGCACTCTCTTCACAATCTGGGTTTCATGAAAAAGATAACACATCCAGTGCTAATCTAAGATGATGGACAGTTTGCAACGAAAAATGTAGCATGGCTATGGATCACTCCTGCCTATCTTGAAAATCATAACTCCTTTATTCTTTCGCAGCAATTTTCTTTACACCTCCTGGCTGGCGAATATAAAGGCAACCAAGCAAATGGATTAGAGCAGCACCGTCGCTTGCTATAAAGTAGCAGCAGTAGTACTTTCTCTACTTTCAGCTTTCGCCTGTGCTGTGTAAATGATAGAATTTCCTTACAGATTCGTGATTCATCTAAACCATCAAAGTGCCTAAATCTTTTTGAGTGGCTGCTACTCAACGTGACATAATTTATATATGAGTCTAGGCCTAGGCTGTAGGTAATAATTTGTATTATAACGTATAAAAATGATCATAAGCAAACATTTTCCTTTCTCGATACTGTCAGTGTGTAAGAAAGAAAAGGAGTAGTACAGTTAAGAACCTATTCCTTGCTTTTAGATACAATAACCTCGTATACTATGTAAGACATAGTGACATGAAGAAGAAAGTGAAAATAAGTCTAAAATGTCAACCTTGGAGGTAAATAGTGGGTGGAAATATGTAAGCTAAGTGTTTTGACAAATTCCAAATTAATCAAGTCAACAGCTAAAAATAATAAATGATACTGACACTATGATTTTTTGGCTCGTTTTAGACTTTAACACTTTTAATTTGACATTACTTTGGTTTGATTACTAATTTGATAAATTGATATCATTCCTGGTGGTCTTCCACAGAAAATTACGCTCTATCAGAGCAAAATAGTAATTGTTCTGTAACATAATTTAAGAACTGTATAGGGAAATATGTACCACAAGCAAATCTTTTTGACTTACTGCTTAATGAAACGGCATGGTATTTTACACTGTCGTATTGATGCAATTCATTCATTTGAGTTCACTGGCATTCGTTTATTGACTGCACAGTTGAATAGTAAAATGCTTGCTAATTTTACCCATTTACTGCTACGCTGCAAGATGACTGCCGAGTGATGATATTTGCACTTTTCACAATCAAATATGAGTGTAGGGCTGGATCAATGATGATTTGATTTTTATTTAATGATGAACATTTTTATGGGACTCCCTATTGTGTGTAGCTTTGTATTACTTCCTCAAAAAACAACTTGCTGGGGTTGCGCTTTAGAGTTTTTACAATAATTGGCTAGCACTCTAAAAGCTTTTATAAAAGCATTTTCAATTATGAATGCATGTATGTCACTCACTAATCACATTTTCTTTTGGGACAATACAAATACGATATACAGTAGGTCTACGTTCTGGAAATGCACACATGAAAACCACAACAGATGTACTAAGAAACCTTATAGATGATGCCAGGATGAAGTATATAGTATTTGATTTCTCATATACCCATGTGCAGCTTCAAATGCAAACATAATTGCTCTCTAACAAAGAAAGCCCTACAGAAGTAAATCCGGAGAAAACGTAGGTGACAGCCTTGTACAGAAGAATTCATTCCTTCTTTGGCATGAAAACACAATATGCAGTTAAATTTTTATTCAATATAATAAGTAAAACTGACCAGGTATGGAGAATGAGTAGCGACGACCAAGAACTCCCATCCTTTTCTGATGAGCCAGCGTGACTTTTTACTCTATTTCACTCTACTTCCGCCCACAATAACAGCACAAAAATATGTTAAATGTAATTTCTACTTTTTCTCTGAATTATGTTTACTGAAATAATCCTTAAATTCAAGCAAATCAGTAACTATCTATTTTTAAATATAAATTTTCTTAGTGAAAGCTTACATTATAGGATTAGATCTACAATTTTCAAGAAACAAATATTATTTATAAATAAACAGCTTATGTATAATTTTATGCACAGTGTCAAAAAATGTACAGATATGAGTTGCTTGTCGCACAGCGTCTTTCCCTAAATATGTGTTACATGAGCTGTGTTAATCCTTGCTCAAATAAACTTAAAGCGCCAACGTGTTTCACGCCTAAAACAACCACTCAACTCATTAGATTCGAGTGCGAATTGCGAACTCGAGGTAAAATCATATTTCTACTTTATCACACCATACGAATCACTTCCACCACCACCGCAACCTTCACATCGAACGACAATTCTGCTGATGAGAATGATAAAAGATGTATTCACGCAGAATAAAAAGACTCAGAAAAACAAGTAAACAGTTCGAATTAACTTGGTAAATATATATCACACTGCTAGTCAGTCAGTAAGTCAGTCACTGGTGGTGGTATTGGGAAAGAATGTTTCTTGTCTTTTCGATAAGTCTGGTTTGACTGAAAAGAGCTGTGACAACGACACGATCAGAGATGAAAAAGATTCGAAGTGAGCTCCCGTGTTAACAGCAAAAGGATATGCACTGCACTACATGACATAACGCACATAGCCTCTTTCTTTCTAGGTACATTATATGTTTAACCTTATCCGTCCCAGCTAGAGAGAGACCTATTTCCCCTTTTTCACTTTGCACACCATTGCACCAGCATAACCAGATTAAATTCATGAAAAAAGAATGAAGTGAGTCGAGCGTATAATGAATGTATGGAAATATACATATTATTATTAGGGAATCTACAGTACGTGTTAGTATATTTGCAAAGCAATAATGGTACTAGCGTGAGTTTGTACTGTTCGTATAAAATGTACTGGAAGAATCAGCAGATTCCCTTTCTTTGTAATTCTAATGGCTATTTTTCAGTAGGAGAGAAACGCAAAATGGAAAGGAAGGAAAATGAAAGAAAGCACATGTCATGTACATTTGTGATTAGTGCAATGAACAATGTACATAGCATGCTCGTTTTTTTTCTTTTGCAGTTCAGTCGAAGCAATAAAAATTGACCCAAGTGTTTCTCTCAAATTAATTCATTCTCCTGTAATCCAACAGTGAATATTGTGACTGCTATACTGTGCATGTGCTAAATATTTTGCAGTTATGTAAACAGCAGGCATGTGTATTTCTCTCCCACTTGTTATTTTGGCAATGGATTTCGCTTTCTAGCTTTTTTATCTTATGACATGGTCAGGCCACCACTACTATTGCGTTATATATTGTGTGTGATATATATTTATAGGAATAATGAAATCTTGGGTGACGGTGGAAATGAATCTGCTCTATAGTAGTTTACACTGTCTTATAACTTAACACTAGTCGTTGGTTGCATGTTACTGCACCAATATAATGTGGATGAGGGAATCTTGTGCACCGAAAATACCCGAACAAAATATAAGACCTAGAGAAGATATTAGTACATGCACAACAGCACAAAGAAATGAAAGTTAGTCCTGCCTGACTGACTGACTGTATCGCTCTACTGTGGTATTAAATAAGCAATGTAGCTGTCGTTCCCTCTACTGCGTGCAAGTACTGTTGGATAGGTGGATTGCGTGACTTGACCTTACTCGCATGCATTATTCGAAAGATTTGACAAAATATGACTGAAAACAAGTTATTAGTACAAATCCTCATCCTCATCATTAAACATTTCTTGCGTATTCTTAGATCTTTTGGAAAAATACACACGGAAATATAAAAACCAATCGGTTTATCTCTAGTCTATGATTCCATGCAATTTCAGTGATTGCCTTGAAGTAGAAAATGGCAAAATTTTTAAAATCCAATGAGATTTATTGTGTAAACATGTCTATACCTAATTAAGGTTGCAAAATATGTGGTTACATAGTTGTGCAATGAAATGAATAGCAGGTTTGTTTTTGAAGAACGAAGTCAAGGTAAAACTTAATATTATGAAGTGTGCATATGCAGTTCATAACTGAGTTCACTCTCAAGTGTCTGCAAAAATACAACATATAGTGGGAAGTCTACATACATACCTTTTGGATAAACTTGTTGAAAATGAAAAGAAATTAACTTTTCTAATTTGGTAGTGAGACTTTCGAATTGCAACGTTAGAAATGTATAGAAATATTTGCATATATTAAAAAAATAATGAATGGGTCTTTTCTTAATTGATAGAGAATGCGTAAAACGCTATGCCTCGATAAAAACATACATTATGCAATTTGTTTGTGCTTTATGAGCACATTTCCAACAAATTTTATTGAAACTCAGCATGCATGCCTAATAAATTTTTTTATCATCATCACATAACGAACCCGTTTCCGCTGAGCTTGCTAAAACCATGATGAAATCCAATTGAATAAAGTTGACTTGAAAAAAAGTTTAGATACAGAAGAAAAGAGATATCTAGCCATTTACAGACGGTTGTTAAACTGTTATTGGCATCATTTTTCATGATTACATTACAAAAATGTTGACAAAAATTCTTTACAGGTCATATTATATGAACGGATATACTATTTCGAGTCAACGTTTAAAATTGAAAACAAAAGCGGAAGAAAAATATTGACGACTATGCGTAATAAAGCCAATATATAGGACAACTAAATGCACTAAAAATTTACAAATAACATTTTGCACATCCACAGTGCTTCTATCTTAAGCTAGGTAATCACGCGATTTGTGAGAGGAGATGGTTTAGGAGCACAGAACGTATAGCATGTATACATTTTAAAATTTGATCATTCATAAGCATTTGCACTGCAATGATTGCATGAAGATACTATGCATGCAATTTTTACGATTATCTCACAATAATGATATGTGATAATGTGATTAGTTTGAATGAAATACGTCCAATTTCAATATTACCAGTGATCGCTAAAATTATGGAGAAAT
>JAQIXX010001550.1:0-32456 GCA_034700605.1 Willowsia nigromaculata
CCGACGGGGAATTGAACCCCGGTCTCCCGCGTGACAGGCGGGGATACTTACCACTATACTATCGAGGATTTCTTGTGAAGAGATCTGAACTTAGAGGCAGATGTTTCAATGCTCTCTAAAACTTGTGTTGGCAAGGCAAGTCAATGGCATAACAACACACCAGCTAAGCTCAAGTTCCAGCCTTCACCATTCAAGCGTTTCAACAACCTTGCTCGACTACTCTACTCTACCATCATCATAGTGAAGCGAGCAGAGCGACTCCTCTGCTCTGCTCATCACCGTGCATCTTTCTTACCACTTTGCTCACTTTTTTACAATTACAAGTTATTTTATCAGACTACAACTGCAAGCAGAATTTTTTTGTAGCCAACATGCATAAAACGTTGTTGCTCTTCTGTATAACAAGCCTCTTATCAGTCTCAACACTGCTTTCTCCGTTCAAAAACATTCTCATGAGACCTAATCGCATTTTCTTCTATTTGTTCTTTTCATAATTTATGCTTTCCTATTACTGTACTATGAATATTAATAACAATGAAATTTACCAATTTTGGATCCATCAATTAAAACTCGTGCTTTAAAATGGCATGCATCTCAAGCGACAAAACTTTTAAAACCACTCCTTACAACATGCACAAAAATCCTCTCACTAATAGTAAGTGTACGCTCCCTTGTTCTTTAAATTAAAATGCGGGACAAGAGACATACATCTCGAAACTAATCGTAAATAGAAACTAAAATAGGATAAAAATTTTCCACATGAATGTTTCTATTATGATGAAAACATCAAAAACCAAATAACGCGAAATACGGGCGCAATCCCAACAACATGGTCCAACAAACAAAAATTCAAACACAAAAGACTGATATGAGCAGTAGCAATACTCGAGTACTCCTTATTTGATCCATACAACAAGAACCTCAGATCAGAACGCATTCTACACTTGCACTTCTTCTTTCAATTTCATACAATATTAGTAGAAAAACGACCCATCATTCACAAGCAGCAGTTTTCATAATATTGCGCCGAAACTGACGTACCACGTATCTCTGTAGTATGTGTGGCATGTAGTAGCGGCAGACGGCAACCCCCTTTCTTATTTCAGAAACACTGTTTCTGCTTTTGATGACGATTTTTCATCTTGTGTTTCTATTCAAAGTCATTCGTCTATGGCTAATTTTCGACCCCAATTTAGCCAACTAATCGCTTTAAGTCCACCACGTTTCCATTCTTCACTCATGCTTTCAAATCTCCCCAATAGCTTTAGACAAAATGAAAATTCTTTTCCTGGATATTGGAATTCCACCGTACACCCTCTTCCATGCCCTTTTGTTTGTTTACATAGCTCAAACGTAACAACTTTCATTGCAAAATTATTGCATGGGATTTTTAAAATGAATTTTAAACGTACTGATTACACGTCCGAAGTTTTAAGGTCAATATAATTTCATGGTCTAGTGTTTGTGCCAGTATTTCATTAAGATTCTATATATACCTTTGTAAAATGAAATGACGTAAGTGTAAAAATGTTTGGAAGCAAGACATGTACAGTGTAACGCATAATAACATAAATTGCAAATGCTGTTTGCTTTCATTATGCCATATCATATTTGCTCAGCAGACATATTACAATAGCATCTGTTACGCTCGTATATTTTCTTCACTCTTCACAACAGAATTAATTTCATCAACTTTTTTTTATTTCCTCCACTGAAAATTATAATATTGGAATGCAAAGATAGGGGCAGCTGCTTGCTTGGTTATTGAAATTATTCCCACTTTTACTCTGTAAAGTTTTTCCTACCGCCTTCTGTTTAGAGTTGTACACACAACGCCTATCACGTATTATATCAGGGGCTTGGAATGAAAATAGGGGAGAAGAGAAGTTAAGAATAAATACTCTTAAATCAGAGAAGTGTCTGTTGCTGACATAAATAGCAAGCTAATGGCACTTGAGTCGCACCCTTTACACAAACGTTTGGCAGGGTGCCGTTATAACCATCCCAGACAAAAACGATACCATCAACACCACCCTCATGACGCACCACCACACAGCTCACTTGGGAGTCCTCTTCATAATCAATAATCCAATTCAAATAATCCACAAAGAGGAGACTTTTTTATGAGGAAAGCCAAAAAGAAAGCTGACAATCTCTCTCAATGTGCATACAAATTCCTTCTTTCCTTTCTCCTTTCCCGTCCTCTCTTCCCTAACCATCCATCTAGGAATTCTTTAGAGGTATACGCACAACATGAAAAACAAGGATAACTATTGCGAGTTTGGTTGGATACACTAACAATACAGCAACAAACATTTTTTTTGTCCAAGAAAAAGGGAAGAGAAGGTATGTAAACTTCTTGTTTAATTTAAGCTTGCCATTTTCATGGAATGTAGTGAGAAATGCCGTTTTGAATGCAGAGCAGAATTATTCTGACGAAATAACTTTGAGAATACAGCCGCATTCTACTGTATTCTTACTAATTTCATGAATGCCAGGCTTTCAATAGATGTTTGCTTTTGTTACATGCCAGACATGTCCGCATATAAATTCTTGTGCTCAAAGTGCACACAAATGAACGAAATGCCACGAGCAGTAACTGAAATGGTCCAAGGTGATTTATTTGTACTGCACTAATACTACACCATCTTCTTTAGTGTCAAAGATGATGTTTGAAAAACTTGTTTGCTTTCCAGTGAATATGCTTTTTTAGTACAGCAAAATGTCTTATTGTTTTTGCTGCTTTTTGTCCAAATTGAAAGCAAGCAACTATTTGGTAACAGAACAAGATACACAGCAAGCTTGTTTGATCAAACGTAAACGATAAAGCTTTAAAAATAAGACCACCCATAACTATGTTTGTAAAGCAATCGACATCAACAGCCGACAGAATACGAGAAAATGAGATTCAATAAAAAATTAAACAAGCTGAGTTTCAAAGTAAAAAATCCTTTCCGCTTACCAGTCTTGACTTGGTATTTTAAAGTGTCACGGCAGTCCGTGAGAAGCTGATCCAGATTCTGTGGCTCATCTGGTACCGTGAGGTCCATTACTTGCATTAGCTGCGACGGATGATGAAAATCTAAGATCTTCTCATTTCGATCGTTCGTCTTCTCGATAAAGTCAAGAAGGATGAGGATCAGCCTCTGAAACCATTCCAGTGTCTCCTTCGCTCCACTTGGATTCCATGGGACAAGCTCTGCATTGACATGAGACATAAAATATTTTTCATAAAACTTCCAAATTCACATTTTATATGGGTACGAAAAAATGCATTTTATTATGATATGTTGTTTTGTAAGTGACAGTGATTGCACTTGTTCTACTTTCGGGGCAATACGAGATCCTACTCAAATCTTCACCATACACCAAACCGTTTTCTAGGGTGGCGAGCACTTTTCATTCTCCCTAGATTCGAGAGTAGCAGATGTTACACGTACCATGCAATACGGAGATTTCTCTCTTGTTCGTCTTCTCCAAAGCAGCAGACGCGGCGGCATTGCCTCTCTCTCGCAACGTTTCTTTCTGAATCTAATATTGCGTTTTCTTTCTTTCCCCCTGCACATATTTTATGCTGTATGGTTTTCATTTAACAGCTAAATAGAACAGTGGATTTCATTTCGGACAAACTTCACATTTCCTGGGAACATATGCTACAAGAGACAGTAACAAGAGGAGCAAGACAGTGAAGGATATTATTGTGTCAAAGGGGAAGCCAAGAGGGAGGATGCACACGTTTAACTTGAATAAACCATCATTTATCTTTGAAGAAATTCAGTGAAAACTTGCGATTCAATGAGGTTGTTTGTGATGCATTTCATACAGCACTCGTATAAACACACAACGAAAGGACAAGCACTGTTTAGTTGACAGCGTTTTCAATACTGACTGTGCTCGTACCTTTTAAAAAGAGTCCCCCACCCCTATTCAAATATAATTGAATTTAGGGTTGACCACAAAATTTGATAAAGTTGTGATATCATTTCTTTGAAAATGTTATGAGAGGAGATGAGATGCTTTTTTATTTTCCTAGGGAAGTTGAATCATATTTCAGTTGAATACAACTCTTAATTTCCTTTTAGAGATAAGGTAAGACCATAAAAACAGTCATCAGCATTCCTTGCTATTTTATGGTGCAACCAAACACTCGATATAACATACTTCCTCATGAGAAAGGAAACATAATGTTGTGAGTGAGCTTATCTCGAACTCATTCATTCTTGATAAAATTATGTTTACGCTAACCCCAACGGTGGTTTTTTATGAATTGATTTGTAAAATCTTTTGCATATAGTAATTAAAATACTCCTCATGTGACATACGTTATGCTCATCTATGTTCATCCATTTTCATCTCATATTACTACACATCTTCAATCACAGCTTAAACAATCAAGAATCGAACATTTCTTGGTGTGCATTTTTAGCTCTACAATAATGCAAGTTAAATTGCCCATGCTTACGCAATTTTAGAAAATCCTTGCAGTTATGAATCACTTTCTTATCATCTGGGTCTGTATTAACATTTCGTCCAAACTTCAGAATTTATACTTTTGCTGACAGAAATAAAAATGTAGTTGAAAAGGTGATGGCGATCGTTTACGTTGGGCTAACCACGCCCACATGCATTCACATAATACACAGATAAAATTGCACATGTAGGTTACGCTAAAAAAAAGACTGCATGTTGATTGCATTTGTAACTGCATAGACATATTCGTGCAGAGAAAATTGCAACATTAGTTAATGCAAGAACCCTATCTATATTAAAAGGATTTTGTAGAACTGGTTAGCTATAGGAATTTTGGGATGTCTACATACTTGCTGCATCATTATGCTACATCGTGTGTTAATACTATACACTATATGTATAAAAATATATATATATATCAGCGTAGGTATACACACACTTTTGTATAAAGATTCCCTTTTTTAAATTTCATTTTGTATTTTTACATGTTCAATATTCGAGCTTTCAAAACAATAGCCAAAGTTTCCTAAAATAAACCCAGATTAGTGCACTTTTACTTTGGAGATTTTTCATGAACGGATCCGTTTTTTCGTGTAATCCGAAAAATCCTCACTATCACACACAGTATTAATCCGTGTAGTTTAAAAGGGCACGAAGAATAGCAAGTGCACGGGTGTAGATATATGGGTGCGGTTTGCATTCTGAAACTGACGACGTCCAAGCCAAGTCCTACTTCTTTACCAATCAATCAAAGTTCCACCTCCGTATTTTTTTTCAAATAAGATATCTTACCTTCATAATAGAGTTGTCCAACATCCTTATTCTGTGTTATCCCCAAATTTTTTCCCAAGCTGATGGCGGATTTCATGGTATCCTTCACTGTGGACGTAGCGTCCGATATCGTTTTAGATATCGAAGTCATCTTGATAGAGGTCTCAGATCAGAACTAATAAAACAATGATGCACCATAGACTTAAAACTGAACCAGCCATAATCACCCATTCTTTACTTCTGCGGCAATATTGACTTTGGTCATTAAGTAAAGATATTAGCTATATACTAATTATTTCTGCAGGAAATGACGTAAATGATGTAAAATGTATTAATGAACAATTCAATGATTGTATACCTGTGATGTAGAGATGAATTAGTCTGACCGACTGAAAAGTAGTAGCACCTATATTATAAGGTATTGAATGCGGATGACGCTGCTGGTAGACAGCTTTCGATTGTCTTAAAAATATAAAACTTTCTTTGCCGTGAATTTCAATAAAAATATATTTTTTATTTGTTTTCACTAATTTCACTGATTCATCAGTCTAAAACGCAAATATGAATTCAGGTTTTGTACTTTCCTTCTTACTTATTTTTAAAAGTAGTTCATAATTTCAACAAGATAAATTATCCGTTTTCTGAACAACCGAAAAAATCACAACTACCCACCAAACATACCAATAACAATATATAATTTTACACAAAACAAAAACTGGTGTAGATTTTTAAAATATGACAAGTCAGGGAAGAAGCTTAATTGAAACAATGATGCATGCTTATTCGAAAAATTGAAGAAAAGAAGAAAATTAAGTTGGAGAAAGTTTCACCCGTTTCTACTGACGCGAATCAGAGACAAAGGTGGAGAAAGAGAGAAGAAAAAAAGCAAGTAAGTGAAGAAGAGTCAAGCGTAGAATGGGAAAGGAACAAAACTACAAAGGAGAGAAAAGTGAGCCTACTTCCCACGAATGAGCAAGTCATATACACCACTTCTGTGTGGGTACAGACCAGCAGCGACACAAAGAGATTTCCATAGGGGGACATTATATAGCTTTCTCATCATTACATACATATCACATCTCATCATCACTATTGTGCTCTATCCCGTTGTTCCATTTACGTCGATATCTACATAGCCAAAACATATATACCAAAAGACCATAAAACATTGTATATGTTCATTGTGTTCCATACAGTAGTGTAGATGGAATGGGGACTGGAGAATTTTATAGAAAACTTATTATGGACCATTTTGGAAAGAAGCTGTAAAGAAAAACGGGGACAGAAGACGATGGAAAATTCAGTCGAAGCTCATGATTCTTGCTATATACATATGATGGTGCAGGCAGAGTAACATCTCGTCTCGAGTGTACCCATGCAAGCTTACAGACTGCATTGTAGAGTGAAAGTAGAAGGGGAGGATTTCATGACGCATGAATTTCACTCAGTCAACGACAACATCCAAGCAGCGAAAGTTGCTCCTTCCTCGAGGAGAAAGCCAATTGGGACTGGATGAAGGAGGTTGGACTTCCTTTCATTGACCAATCCCGGATGGGCCATGAGCTACTTTCTCCGACACTCTCCTGTGCTACGGAATGCTGAAAGAAAAGGAAGTGAAAGTGGTGAAATATAGTTTGATTATTTGTGCTCTTCACAGCTAGGATACTATGTTTACGCACTTGAACAGTACGTTTCGATGCACATTTTGCGTTGGCGATGGTGTATATCAAATTCTCTTAATTTTATACACGCTACACCGTCATATTTAAAATTGATTTTTACTCCATGTAACAAAATGGAGGGTTAGTAAATAGACTTGATCATAACCTCAGTGAAAAGAGCAAAAGCCAAAGGATGCTTAGATGTGTACGAACCAGTTGTGTAGAACTCGGTGTTTTCAAACAAAAGGGTCGATAAGTATTCAAGAGAGGGAAACCGATTAGGTTGGCTTTGTGGGTACTCAAGCTGTTTTATATAGTAAAAGCAAAAATAAGCAAACGTAATCTATAGTTGCTACTTTGAAACGGCTGGGGAAAGGAGATGCTGGTGGCAACACCCACGCAGCGAGATGATTCGGGTAGAATATATAGGAATGACGAGAGCGTTTTTTGATATCATACCGCAACTAGACGAAAATTTTCATAACTATCCGGTTACACCCTGAAAACTTAAACTACCACCCAGAAAAAGTATACTGATATATCTAGCATATACAAACATCTCTATAAATTCTGCGCATATACATAAAACATCATAAAAAGCATGAAAATACATAAAATGTTGGAAATACATAGGTGCGTGTGCATTACGTACTTCTATGGCGTCATTTTGTGTGCTACTTTCTAAAGGACTTTATCACAGGATTAAAGGAACAATGTCTTTTTACATGAATCACCAGTCACCCTCACACCCGAATTGATGTTTGGCGACTGAAACTCTATATAGAGTGATCTTACATCGTTCTCGAACCAGTATGGAACATTTACAGTTATTCTGAATGTTTTAAATAAATTTTGCAACTGCGAAAGTCATTAAGGATATATTCATATTGCTTGCAAAATTGTATATATCGTTCAAAACTGTTCCTATAACTGAAGGTGTGTATTGAGCTTTCTCAATGAAAACCATGATATGTTGTGAGAGGGCTGGAGATCTCTTTAAATCAATGACTATTGTTTAGTTTTTTTGTGGCGATCGATCCTAGTTTTTTGCAATGTTATGTCAAATTATGTTCACATAGGCTCAATTACGAGCGTGAAATGTAGATAAACTAATTAGGCATGTAGGTTAACACTAATAGGGTGTCCAGCTTACAAATACTTACATCAATGTGAGCTTTCTACAATAATCTCATTCATGTGGTGTTCGTACAGAAAAGTCGATGGAGCAGGTTGTATAGAATAACGTTTTTGAAGATTTTATTTTATTTGGAGATTGTAGATATTATTTTCAATATAATACTTACATGCAGCATCCAGACAAACTTCCAAAAAAAGAGGTCAAATAAGAGGATTATATGAAGGAACATTACAAAGCGAGGAACTACGTCAGAGACACGAAAAAGAAAGTTATAAACATTACGTCACTTTTTCACAATGGCAATCACAACTTACAGCAGTGGATTAGATGAGCGAGGTAGGGATTACAGCAGTAGAATCGGTTACTATCATATTCCTTTATAAACTAAATCGGCCAAATCGGGTTCAGAAAGTAAAAGGCTGAATGCAAAGTCTTCTATATGTATTCGTACTCGCATTGATTTTCATGCTGTATCTAAATCTAAAGTTGGAAGTACGTGCATATATTGTCTTACGTAAAAACACGTTGCCTACATACTTTATAATAAATGAATTTACGGCAACCAAATCCTTTTGGTACTTATGCTATTTTGGAAACATATCTTATAATCGATAGACAATACGTTTTCCAGTTTTGGTAACATAATATTATCATCGTTTGCATAACTTGATTATATTTGTGCAGCAAAGTTGACAGTTTTACTTCAATTCATTTATTACACATCTACCACTATACATGTACCTTAATCTTAGTCCTGATTTTCCCAAGATCAATATGCAATCTCTCATAATTTGCTGGTTTATCATTTACTTCATTTGATATTTCAGGAAGTATCTACTATTGAATAGTTTTAAAAGTGATAGGACTCCTTCAGCTTCCAAGCTCAATTCTTCCAATATAAGTTCTTCGTAGAGAACTAAGCGATTTTTAATAGATGGAAAATCATTGCGAAAAATGAAGGACTTGATAAAATATGTTTTGTATGTGCATACATTTGTTCAAATGTTCAAATTTACACATGAAGAATATTTATTAATTATTAACAATAATAAGATTAAAACAATAACAACATTTTTAATATTCAATATTAAATAATACAGTTTCAACATAGAAAATGTTCATGTTTACTGTTATGAAATTGCAATATCCGAGCATCCACGAAACGTTTCCTGCATCATAAACCAGGAAATTATTAAATCAAGTCCCAAAACTGTTTCCAATTTAATTTATTACTAGCAATTACCTGCGGTCCACACCCCACAGCACTTGTGCCATTCTTACAGTCGCCATAATTATTCCCTGTGTTCAAAAATATTAAAGGGGTCAATCGATACCACTATATCTCCGTCTTCATGTTAAAAAATGTATCCTTTGTGCACTTAAGATGCATATCGATTCATTTCCCACACATAGTATGTACCTGCGCTATAGTGCCACTGAAGGACGCAGTGCTCACATGACACATCTTCAGGAAACGTAAGGTTTACTCTATACCAATGTGCTCCCAAATCAGGAACAGGGAATCTCGTACCGGAACCATCTGCCAAGGATAGCAAATATTGATCGAAGCAATCTTCTGACTCCGTCTGTGTTGGATCCTCTAGCTTACACAATCTAAACTCGAAGTAGCCCAAGTGGCCAAATGTGAGCTCCACTATTGCTGGAAATTCCTGTCCTTTTTTGTACCGTCTACTAATAATACCCTTTCCATATTCTCCCTTGTGCTCATTAGTCCTTGGACGTGTCATGTTGTATTCGTCACCGCACAACCCACATTTTCCACCATTAAATTCATGTTGTAACTGAAACATGCAGTGTGACAAAATAATATGTAAACTATTCCAATCGGTTAAAAAATGAAGGGAAGCCTAAATATGTAAATATACAAATATATTTGTTTTGTATGTATCTTGAATGTAAGACATGATGACTTACAGTAAAACCTCCACAAAACAATTCGTTGTCATCATAATTAATTGGTGGGTTCTGCTCGGCAAACTCTGGAAATCGCCAAAGAGAGGATCGATTTGGTGGCTCCATGAGCCGACCGTGACCCGATACATGGCTGATTAGAAACAAGCAAGATAGAGTGGTGATGGTGGAAACCATCCCACACAAAGACCAAGCAAAACTGGAAGAATGATGGACACCGTTATTCAACGCTACCATACTTTTGCGAGTCTGAATTAACGGTAGTGAATTTGTTGAGTTCGACCTTCAACTACTTGTTCTGGCAGAAACAACTACAAATGAACCAACTTTTTCTCACAATGTAAAGTTAATGTAATGTGGTTGCGATTTTTTTAGTTTGGGATCTAAACGGTATAAATTGGGCCGTAAAAAAACTATTTCAAACAAAGCAGGTTGTAGAAAACAAAGAACTAGTTGACTGCCAGGAATCCAAACGATTATCTTGTACACTTGAATTCATGCCATTTTAAGCCATTCCTGTGTATTGTACATATCTTTTATTCCGTTTTGAACTCATCATCCTGGAAAGTGATTGATAGCAAAGATAACGCAAGAAAATTAGCTCATCATTATTGTGATGAAATCGGACGGAACGCTTTCATTTAAAATGTCAGGGTCATGATAAATACCTATCTATGCGTAGTATTTCCAGCAAATTTACCTGTTATGCACTGGACAAATCTCGTTAAAACTTTATGAAGCAAATTGACACTTGTACATTCTGGTGTTAAAATAGCTTATCGTGAGAATCATGCTTGGTTGATGCTAGCATTGCTAACAAGTGCTGTGAACAAAACGAGAGGAAAAATAGGCTGCTAATTGACTTGAGTCATTCCTTTGTTTTAATTTCGTGATTGAAGCATACATCGATTTCTTAAGTTTTTATGGCGTTTGTTGATAACTAGCACACAATTAAATTTGTTTTACGCACAGTTATTTGTACTTTGTAAAAAATAGTTTGCCAAACGTAACTCACATTTCAATCCTGTGCATAAATGATGAATAAATGTGTTAGATTTTGATTTTGACCTCAAGTAGTATTTTCAAATTATTATGAGCCTTCTTGGAAGCTGGAGGTTCTGGAATTACAAAACTCAAGAACCCCAAGTATCAGTAAAGAAGCTTATTTGCATGACCAGGTTATTCTGTTTACATAGTTTAATGAAATGTGTGATGATCAAGCACACATCCAAATTGCAAATTAAGTAGAGATATGGATATGGCGACTTCAATTACTGCTCATTGTTAAGTTGTATGAGTACAAGCGAAGTTGAAATATATTTTTCTTTTATCTTTTTTATTGGATATTTTTTAGTTGGCACATATGATATAATATAAGTAAAAATACAAAATAATCGAGTAAAGCTCTTGTAAATTCATGAAATTTATAAATGATGTCCAGCACCATTCAATATGCTTCAAGTTTCAGGTGACCAGATCCAAACGAAAAATGATGAACCCTGACTTTAAGTGTAGGGTTTAGGGGCGGATTACTATGTCGGCACAACCACGGAATTCCTCCTGTGGGCCACATCCTACTGCCGATGATCCATCGTCGCATTCTCCCCATGAATTTCCTGTGATGAAAAATAAAATGGAAAATTAGAAACTCCTTTATAAACTAGCTGAACCAAGTTCTCTCTCTTGCAACAATAAAATATGTATCGTATAGCCAACCTGTATTGTAGTACCACAGGAAGGAACACCGATCACAAGTAAGATTTGCGGGCAAAGTGACAGTTGTATTGATATATCCGGTTGCATTGTCAATTGGATATTCGAAACTAAATTCTGCGTCATTTTCTTGCAAAATTGGAAGACGATACATGTCGAAGCATCCTTGTGTTTCCACATCCGACGAGTTTCTCAAAGGACATATTTTAAACTCAAAATGTCCCAAATGAGGAGCTGTGAGCTCAACTCCAATTGTAATATTTCTGGATAAGGTAGAATAAAATGTATAAATTGTTTGGATTTTCTTTATGAAATCAAGATAATGGCAATGCAATCTTGTATAGACAATAGTTGTACGTACTGCCCACGCCTATAAAATCTGCTGATAATTCCTCTTCCATAAAAGCCCCCGTTCTCATTTTCACGAGGTTTTTTATCTGCCCAATTGTCACCGCACTCTCCACATCGGCCACCATTTTCTTCGTACTGAACCTATGTGAGAAAAAATAAGGTTAGGCATAACTTATTTAAAAGAAAGAAATACTTAAGCATATGTCTCTACAAACTTACCTCTTTCGAGCCACAAAACAATTGATTATCGTCATAATTTACGGGAGGTCTGTAGTGGCTGAACTCTGCAAATCGCCATAATGATGATCTGCCTGGAGGCTCTACCAAACGACCGTGTGAGTGAACTGTCCCTAGACCACATAATGTGACAAAAGTCAGGACTGTTACAAAAAATTGGTGCGCCATTTTTTATAGATATTTTTTTGAAACTAGGAATAAGTCTCTAGATGGGAATGATTCGGAAATGTGTTGACTTTACAACTACGCACTCATACTCCGGTGAAGCCTGTATTTATGGTCGCCAATTAAATGGCACTTGACTTTTTCGTCTGATGATTGACATGCCATCCTTTGTGTTCATGTTTGCAATCACATTTTTCCACCCAAATGTTTGTAAAGCCAGTTAATTTTAAGTGCTATAACTATTGTGCAATGAATAATCTAATAAATTTGTTTTTCACAATGTCAATCTAGGATTATCGGTGGATTATATTACAAGGAAAATCCCGATTAGGATTAAATCATTAATTATCTCTCAAATACATTTTTTCGACTGCTGTTGGAGCAATGAGCGGGCATCCCTTTGAGTTGTGCTCCATTTAAACAATTAGCTACCTATGTGTATTGCCCATGTATTATGTTTTGTGACATTTTGAAGAGAGTTCAAAATCCTGTTCTAAAGAAATAATTTAATGCATTTGTAAGTAAATGACCATTGCCAAGTTCAAGCATTTATCACGCCTTGTTGAACAAAGATAAGCATAATTATAAGTCATAATGCAATGTGTAAATGACCAGGCGTATCTGCAAACAAATAGCTGTACACGATACATGATCAATCAACAGGAATTTTAATCTGTAAATTTCGGTTGAACTTTTACCCTCTACCTCCACCAAAAACCTGTGAACCACTGCACTGCTTTGCGCCAAGTGCGTGACCTTCATCAATGCATTGTGTTTCCAGAATCGAATGATGTATGCATGATGAGACTTGAATATATTATACGCATTTTTACTGATATGGATTTTAAAATGGTATGTAGCTGCTGAAGGATCCAGATTGAAGAAGTCACGCCATGTCGTGTAGGAGCCCTAAACGTTATGATGTAAATGAAATCAAAGTCCAAATTGATAAGTAATAATGTAATAGTAATGTGAATCACATTGCACTTAAGACGCAGTATTAACTATCAATAAAATTTTTACTGTCATTTAAAAAATTACACAATATTAAACGTTATGTCGTGTTGATGAACGTATGAAAAATGCATGGAGTTAGCTTTTTTGCATTGTTTGATGTTTATCGTTATGCTTGCTTAAACGTAGTAATACTGAGGCTTTTTGGATTTTTATTTTGTTTTCTACATTTTGTCACAAATGTTATAGGGGATATACAACATTCCTTTTTTAAAGCTGTGTTGTATAAACCTATGTGAAATTCTCGCTCATATTCCTTAAGGACATACTACGTCTGTCAATCGTTATATGAAAATTCCAGAATTTGTCAGTTTGTGTTTGCAACATATGACTCGAAATTTCAATATAAAATCTTTTTATCAGAACACTTACTACAAACTGGCGATAAGTATTTTAACAATGCAATTTAATCGGTTAGTTACCTACCTATGTTTTACCTCGATGAGCAATGAGCACCGTTTGCACACAAATAGTCATTGGACCAACTTTTATAAGTCTTAGCCTACACAGTTTGTGGATTTCATCTGAAATTCAATTATGAGCCAGTGCATTTATAGATATGCGAATAATTTATGTACTTGAGCGTATAATTTGCAGATGACTCATGTCTTAACCTTATGGCTCAGATAATTTTTATAAACAATTGAAAAGCAATTAATCACATTCTGGTTCTGTTGAAGTTTTTGCGATTTAACGAAGTTCTCTGAATCCCTTGAAAGATAGAGTTCGAATGAAAATTTGGAAGCATCATTGAATTTTTGTTATCAAATGTTTGCATGTACCCGAGCACTCTATAATAACTTCATATAATGGGCATGAATTTGCATATTGTTAGGAAACTGTCTAATTGTTCCTGTTTGCCGTACTTTATTGTTATGTGCTACTTGATAAATCTGCACAATTAATAAGATCTTCATGTATAGTAGTTGATAAGTTGGTAGTCATTTGCTTCAGTCACAAATTTTATAGACAAGTCCATACATGCCATGTATGCATATGAATACCTGGAGATTCATCAGATCTGATGCTTACGCTTGTCTGTTACAAAAATTGTAAGAAAGATATTTACAATTTACTTGCCATACTATACATCAGACGAATGGATACCAATTGCGTATTTTTGATGGATTATTCTTGAATAATTATATCATAATGTGTTGTACTATGAATTGAAAACGAAACCGAATTTGCTAACATTTCTTTCCAATATATTCGTCAGACGCACGTCAATACGTACGAAATGAAACTTATTTCTTCTCCGAATTCAATAGCCCTGCAGTTTACTGTTGAGCAATGCTACGATTCAATGCTACTCACTTTCGCGTGTCTGAAGATTACTGATGACGGCAGGGACGTTTTTGCTGGACATTTTGCTTGCAAAAAATCACCCTAATGACTATGGTATTCGTCAAATAATAGGTGATTCTGTGTTGCATTACAATTCAAACGACTCGTACATATGAATACATTTCATGGAAAGTTTGCTTGGTCATCTTTGGTGTCATAAATCTTTAGAGAATAGACAACTAATTAGCAACAAAACATTTTCACGTCACCTTCAGGTAGATTCACGGTAAGGTAAGTCATCATTTTACACTTTGTCATGTTGTTTTTCATAAAGCACCGGACTACAAATGTAAGCAAAAAATGCAAGTGCAAACTGGGAAAAATCTTCATTCCAATGGTTAAGCTCTATAAATTAGCATCATATAGGTACTGGCTACGAGTTGGGGCAACATACAATATATTTTATTGCGAATAATTTACATGATCTAAAAACAGAATAGCCGAGCAATTATTACAGAAATATGTTTTAAATATGTTTCTCTCCTCTCTATAACTGATTGCTGAGACACTCAATATCGTTTAATTTGTGAAGTGAAGTGGGTTCATAAATTCTATGCATATGCTTTCAACTGAAATAAAGAAAGCAAATTATTAAAAATTGAAAGAAAATGTTGACAATGAAGGGTGCAATTCTACTTATTATATCAATATCAAGTGCGATTCTGGTAGGCTCTCAAGGTAGGCTCAATCAGCATTTCTGTTTATTTTAGAATTAAATGTCTCTCGTTTAATGCCATGTAAAAGTCTGGTAACTGGTTTCAATTGGATTTGGTGTAGTAATTTTTGATGACGAGCCGGATCGTGCAAATGCACCGACGAGTCGTAGGCCATTTGAAAATACCAACGTAGTTGTGATTACCCTTGAGCCACAATCAAACGGTTTTCGCAGGCCTTCTCAACAGCAGCAATCCTTCCAGCGTCCGAATGGATTTGGTTTTCAGCAGAGCTCAAACACAGGATTCCAACAGAATTCCAATAACAATGGATTTCAAGGCCAACAAAGTTTCTTTCCTCAGTCGGGAAATTCTAATAATTTCCAAAGCCAGTCTCAATCAGGTTTCCAAAATCAAAATGAAATAGTAGTTACCCGCTCTCCTGATTGCAGAACATACCAAAATGCAGGAGGTTTCTGTACTCCGCTGACCGCTTGCGGGAGAATAGCTAGAGTTATTCAGAATAGATCTCCCTTTGTTGCTGCACGTATCTTGCGTCGCTCTATATGTGGCTTTTCTGGTGTCCTTCCAAATGTTTGTTGTCCAACGGGTAGAACAAGACCGCATTCACCTATGCCATCTCAACAAGTGCCTGCCAGCAATAACAATAATGATTTTGGTGGCGAACATTTTAACAACAATAACGATAATATCAATAAACCAGGTTTTGGAACTGGAGGAGGAAAAGGTGGCAATAGTGATGCGCCAAGGCTGGTGGTGATTCCACCGGTACCACCAACGGTTCCAGCTACGACTACAACCACAACAACGACAACTCCATTCCCCATACAAATGATTACTGAGCCTGTGAAAAAGCCTGCGGGGACCACTCCTGGAGGTTTAATAATTGGTGATGGACCTATTGCACTTATTGCGCCTCAGAAAGGGGAATCCCCTCCAAGTTTAGGTTTTAGTTCGGAAGGACTGCCAGAGGATTGTGGATTCGGCAATGGTTCAAGTAAGCTGCAGAGGTTTACTGTGATTCATTAAATTCCATACTTTATAATCAACATGTCATTTTTTAAATTTTGCTTGCATGAAGATACTCGAATTGTTGGAGGGAAAATCGCTGATAAAGGTATCAAGTTGTAGCACGTGTGTGCACATTATTTTTACTCCTCATAACGAGTTTCACAGCTCTAGTGCTTAACGTAATGAACATTTAGGAGCATGGCCATGGATTTCTGCCCTGGGATATAAGGATGAGGCTGGCAACGTAAACTACCTCTGTGGAGGAGCCCTCATTTCACCAAACTATGTCGTCACTGCAGCTCACTGTTTGCATGGACGAAATGATTTGTACGCTACAACTTTATTCCTAAATTAAAAAAAATACCTGATTTTTCAGAGCTTCCATGTGTAATACAAGCATTTTTCATCTAACCACCCATTTAGAGTGTCAGTCCGTCTAGGAGATCACGATCTGTTTAGTACAGGTGACAATGTGCAACCATTGGAAGCTGAAGTTGATAAAACAATCGTGCACCCACAATATGATCCCAGTACATTCAAGAACGATATCGCACTTGTCCATTTGAAAAAACCCGTTCCATACTCAAGTAAATATTCAAATTTCATGTTTCTCAAGAATATTTTCGAGAAAATATCTGAATCTCAGGCTGATTCTCTCTTGTAGACCAAATCCATCCAATCTGCCTACCCAACACCGCCAAGCTGCGAAACGCAAGATTCGAAAACACATCACCAACCGTTGCAGGTAAATATTGATTCAGATTTTACAATTTTTCTTGTATTTTCCATTGATAAAAAATATTGATAATCTGTCATTACTATTACTTAGGGTGGGGTGCCATCCAATTCAGTAAGTTTTTTTCTAATTAAATAAGCAAGCATAATTCATGGTTAAATTTCATACGAAATCGTGGTGGCTTTCACCGTTATCTTGAAGCAATTTATGACCAAGTATACAATATATTAACTCAGATGGACCTTCTTCAAGCGTACTGCGGCAAGTCCAAATACCAACGGTTCCTGATTCGGTTTGTCAAGAGAAATATGCTTCATTTAAATCTGCGGTGGTAGATGACACAAACATTTGTGCTGGCCTGCAAACTGGTGGAAAAGGTAATTTTACATTTTAAAGGGAATTGAATTGTAGATGAAAACTTGTTGGCAAAAAGACACCTAATCTTAACATTTTGTTCTTTATTCATTGCAGATGCATGTCAAGGTACAAAATATATTATCTCATCGAACTGTGCCGTGATTCTGTGATGTTTTCCTTAATAGTTTACGTTGTCTATTCCTGTTATCACCGTTTTGTGCGATTTTGCCAAACCCCATATTTTATGTTTTCATGCTATGCGAAACTGTTATAGGTGATTCTGGAGGCCCTCTTCAATTGCCTGTGGGAACTAGTCCTAGCCGTTACGTACTCATCGGCGTTGTTTCATTTGGTTTCAAATGCGCGGAGCCAGGTGACTAAATTTATGTAGTAAATATAGGATATAATATAATTGTACCGTCACCCGATGTGAAACAGGTTTATTCTGATATGGGATGGACAAT
Source organism: Willowsia nigromaculata (assembly GCA_034700605.1). Classification (NCBI taxonomy): domain Eukaryota; kingdom Metazoa; phylum Arthropoda; class Collembola; order Entomobryomorpha; family Entomobryidae; genus Willowsia; species Willowsia nigromaculata. The sequence continues at coordinate 18,042 of JAQIXX010001550.1, forward strand.
AATCAATCAATCAAAATTAACCGTAATACAAAAAGTACAATAATTTGTTTAAATAAAAATTTCAAGGTTTTCCCGGGGTATATACAAGAGTTACGTCTCATCTTGATTGGATTCAAAGCAATACAATGAAGGGATGAAAATGTTGCTCTGGTTGATGGTTTGCAGTTTCACAGTGCTTTGTCCCTGCCGTAAATTCATCTGTATGAAAACGGGGGCTAATTGATGTCCAAATATAATACTTATGCTTAGTTAAATATCAACTTTAAACGGAACAATTGAAAAATATTTTCGTTTATTTATTCGAATACATACAATTTGTACCAAATTTTCTCTAATGTTTGACTATAAGGTAATAACTGTTATAAAACTTAAATAATTTTTTAACATGACTAAAATTAGTAATAAAAAATCAAAACATACACAATGACAAAAAGTGGCATATCCTGATTCTCCGTACATTAGATCACTACTGTTTGTAGCTGCTCAAATTTACGGACACCATGATAGTTAGTTATGTAAACGTAAAAGAAATCCAAATACAGAAACGTTTGAATAACACCAGCACCAACTGCAATCATATCATAATATCCCTCCGTGTAATATCGCCAAATCCAATTCACAATGTAGAGTGCTGTAAATAAACACAGTGACAAAGAAATTTGATAGCATGACAAAGACCAAAGATAAGACACGACATAACAATGTAAAAATAAAAGTATTATCATATGTAATGTGAATATTTTAACCTCTGTATGACCCCATTGCGAAAACGTAATGACTAGGGAACATGCTAACATCTTTTGTGTTATAAAACATGTATAGTTGGGGTATGATTGCCACTGCCTCCAAATAAATGCTAAAAGTCCAGAGAACCTGAAAAAGTTTCGGAATTCTTAGATAATTACCAAAATCTGTTCACACACCATGATTTTTCGGTGACCTTAAGCAAATTTGTGCAGATCCAATTATTCTTTTGTTATGGTTTACCTCAAATGCAGTAAATTCATGATTGTACAATAACGCCAATACTCCAGTGATCAGTACAAGAAATTCAAATCTATTTTAAAAAATTAATAAGTTTTCTAATACCACTTGAAGACTTCCATGATTATGTCGTATAAAATGATTTATCTTGTTGTTCTCACCTAAACGAATCGCCTTTGTTTTCATAAGTGCTGCTATAGCGGAAGTATATAAGATACAGTGTTAAGTAGCTCGTGACAATGAAAGTTACTTTCATGATAGAGTTGTAAGTGCTGATAAAGCTGAACATTAAGTCCACATATCGGGTTGAGAAAACCAACGCAAAAAGTGCCTGGGATTTGCCACTAATGCCTGTAAATCATAAAACAAAAAAAACTACGATATTTACGAAGCTTTAAGCAGAACAAGAACATTATGTCAGTGAATGTTTTATTATATTACCGGCACAACTCTCTGATTTATATAATTTTATCAAGAGAATAATTATCGCTGAAAGGTGACACATGTCCCCTGCCAATCGAAATGCATTCATCATGGTGTCGGTCGGATTTCAGGAATGAACTGCTTCCTGAATGTTGACTTGCTGGCCAAATTCTGTAACTGTTGGAAAGTGTTTGACATGACTTTAAATAATCAAGTAAAAGTGTGTAACTTAATAAGCTTTATTTTGTATAGTGACACATGACATTCAGCCAAAACACTGAAAGTAATACATATTTCTTGATGTTGGTCTATCTTCTCTTATAAAATCCCAATCTTTTTGTTTTAATGAGACATGAATTCATGCATAATATGCAACGTCTGGGACAATGCATTACTACAAACAAAGTGCTTCTCGTGATTCACGTGGATAGTCTTTGGCATTTGCACAACTATTCATGCGAATAACCAGTTTATGAATGATGGCCAGGGTACCATGCTATGTGTGTTTACTTAATTGATAAGAATTTTGTGAACCGTTGCCCTTTACACTTGTCTAGCAAGATATGTTGGTGATTTGTACCAAAGGCGAAATTCTGAAATCTTTCGTTCAACTAGTAGGCCCGTTGTAGGTTGACTTTAATTCACCGTGAACTCTTTCACTCAATTACTCGACTCGGATTATTCAATATTACTTAACTGATAACGCTGTACTTGAGTACAAGGACCTATTTTTATGCTCATACCTTCTGATAGTGCATTTACTTTAGTAATCGTTAATTCAGTAAGAGGAAATAGCACTGCAATAGTGAAAAAGGCATTAAAATAATGTCTGAGAAAAGTGATAAAACGACGCATTCAAAATCAAAATGCAGACTGAAACTCTACTCCTATTTCCGAAGTTCTTGTGCCTGGCGTGTGAGAATAGGTATGATGTTAGCTTGACAGAGTGTTCTTAACATCAGTTGACAAACGATATTAAACATTACCTATGCATAAAATGGTAGATGTTTCCTGTTCATTGTCGGATAATGTTAGCACGATATTATTTTCTGTTTTCCAGCTCTCGAGTATAAAGGAATCCCTTATGATATTATTCCTGTGCAACTGATGAAGGAGGAACAGGTCTGTGTGTTTCTAATATTTCTGTTTGCCTACTTAATGGTAGTATTAGCCAATTACTGTAAGGGTCTGACTGAGATAGGCAAGATACAATTTGAATAGTCTGCTTGAAGGATGTAACATTTTGCTTCCACAGCTTTACACAAAACAAATAATGAATTGGCTTGTACCAAGCTAATAAATTTTATTTTTGTGGAAACTTACGAAGTAATTATTTGGCACGATATACTTTTACATCTCTCGGTTTCACTTGATATAACAGCTAATAGCGAGTGAAATAATATTGACTAGCTTTACATTACAATAAGATACAACTGAAATATCATATGTATTACTGAATAATAACCTTTAAAATACAACAATGCTGCAAGTGCAAATCGTAGGACATATAGCTGGAAAATCTGAGTATATGATGTCAGTCCAGTTGTATACACGGTGAGAGCTACCGGCTACATCCTACAGCGAATGACGCTGTGACGCAGTGAATCTTTAGACAGGATATGTTGAAAAATGTTTGAATTTGTTTCTTCGTAAGGCAACATAGTTTTGATGGACATGAAAATATTGTGCTCCAGGGCTTTGAATTGAAGTTGTAGCTCAGTGGAAGTTCAAGACAAAAATTTTACGATATACATATAATATGCCGTTTTTATGCAGTCCCATCTTGTAAAGTATTAATATTAAGTGGGTTGATATCCACAATCACATCTAATCTATATACTACTCCGACGTTCTTACCAACCAGCACAAACGATGCTCTCTACGACGAAATAATTGCCCAACTGTGTATTTTGTGTTAATCAGCATCATATGCTAATACAACGCATTTTCTGTCTCTTTAGCATTTTAAAATTTTACGTTTGGAAATGTCTTTGAGAGACAATTAAAGTTCTTAAGTTTTCTCGTACATACCAACATACCCCTGATATTATTTTCCCGTCACATTACATGCATTATGCATTCAAAGCCAGAGTGTGCGTACGCTACGTTACTACGTTCCTTTCTTTTTGTCTTTTTGACTACGCAATGCTTTAAAGTGAAACCCCATTGCGATCAATCTATGAAAGGTATGAATTATGATGAATTATGATGTTTCATATACCCAATCTTTGCTTGTAACTGCCCGTCATAATCCTTTAATAATCCATTTGCAAATACTTTTGTTAACACTTGCGTAATTTTTAATTGTTGTAGATTTGTAGGGATCGATAAATCGATTTGTAGATGAGGGAAAAGATCCACAATGCTTAACAATGGACTTACCGTCAAAGAATGCTACCGTATTTGATGCTTTAAATTGTTTCATTAAAACAGCATACATTGCATTGCATTGTACGTACCATTTGTCATCAACTTTAGTAAAGAAAAAGGTTGAACTTTGATGTTTCTAAAAAATAGCCATTAGTAAAATTCACAATTCAAATAAGCCAAAGGCTGTAGATCCAAAAACTCAAAGCATATAGTCCTGGTTCAATGATAATTCTATTGGTTGAAAACCTAATTTACTTCAGTTAATTAGGCATTGTATCATGTACCTGTTTGAGATCTGGAGTCAACGTATGGACATAAAGATAGAGCTGTCTAACATGAGGTTAAATGCATTTATATACAATTTTATAGTGCAGAGATGATTTCAAGAAGCTGAACCTAATGTCACAGGTACCTGTCCTGATCATTGATGACAAATACGTTTTGCTGCAATCGGTAAAGTAGTCCATATATTAATTCAACGTAGAGATTTTATCAAACATAAAACATGAAACATGCTAAATGCATGATGTTGAACAGATCGCAATCATAGAATATTTGGATGAAGTCTGGCCTCAGAAACCGTTACTCCCAAAGGACCCTCTTATGCGAGCCAAAGTCAGAGAAATTTCCGAGCTCATTGCTTCGGGTATTCAGCCGTTGCAAAATTTGAGCACATTGCACAAGCACAGCGATATCCCTGATGAAAAATTGAAATGGGCACAGTTCTGGATTTGGAAAGGATTAACAGGTCTCTTTCTTACGAATACTCTAATTTTATTTTAATTTGTATTATATACAACATGTCATAAAAAATGACCCAACTATGCTTTTTTATTAGCTTTAGAAAAAATACTGAGTGACTGCGCAGGAATATACTGTGTTGGGAATGCTATCACGATAGCGGATTGCTGCTTTATTCCACAGGTGGCAAACGCTCATAGATTCAAAGTAAGTATTTCCAGCTTTCCTGTGATTACCAGACTTGAAATGACGCTGTCAAAAATTCCGGAGTTTGAAAGAGCCCATGCTTCAAAACAACCTGATTGTCCTCCAGAGATTTATTCTAAGTTGTAACTTTTCGTAAAGTTTTAAATAAACTTGGTAAAAACCCACATGCAAACTTACAGAAGTAAAATAAAATATTTAGGGTCGGGATGACTTTAAAATAGTTATTCTCTTTTAAAAAACAAACCATCAGTCTCACAACTGGTAATTGAAATAAAAAAATACATACACGAAATCAAAACTTGTTAGTAATGTAACTTTATTGTCATGATGCAACAGCTGAAAAATTAAACCTTTGAATAATAAGCAAAATGGAATGAAAAATCTGTTAATACTAGCTAGCAGAATAGAATAATTAATGTAATTGTAATAATAGTTTTAAATCTATAAGCTAACTCTACAATTTTTGTAACAAGTGCGTTATTTTGGTGAGGAAGCAGAATACTCGATTATTCATGTAGCGTAATTATTCAGCCATTCATGACGGCACGAACGAATTCTTCATAGTGAACATTCCCTTGTGAATCTTCATGACCAGCTAATAGCTGTTCTACTTCCTCATCCGTTAGCTTTTCACCTGTAATTAAAAATATTATTACTTTGTTTAAGCAAATAACTTGATGCATAGCACAACAGAGTTTAATGGAGAGTCAGAATTCAGGATAGTTGGCGTTGGCAGTTTACCTAACGTTGTCAAAAGATGACGCAGCTCAGCGGAGGATATGTAGCCGTTTCCATCCTTATCGAAATGCCTTAAGCCTTCGATGAAATCTTCGGCGGTATCATTACTTTTGTTTTTGGAAATGGACGAATAGATTGGCAGAAAGACTTCAAAACTGATCCTTTCATCTACAATGGACAATTTACAATTATGACTTATGTGCTGTAGAAGATTTAGATTTTATTAAATAGATGAATTTAGAAAATAACTACTTACCTGGGCGATACTGGTGAGTAAACTTTTTTACGTCTGCTTCTGTAGGATTCTGGCCAAGAGCGCGAAGCACATCACCAACCTGGTTCACTTGAATCTTCCCATCGCCTCTGTTATCAAAGAGTTGAAAGGTTTCTTGAAACTCTTCCTCGCTGTAACCCGACTAGAATAACATTCAAAAGGATTTATGATTAGTTGATTTGATATTTTCATTCAACATTTGACAAAAGTTTGGAGTTAAAAGTACAAAATAAGAATTTACAACATACGTCACAGGAGGATACAAATTTACTCACCATTTTGATCTTCCCCGACGTTTGTACCTAATGATAATACTTCCTGAGAAAAAAAACTGAGAGGCTATCTGAAAGAAAATCAAAGAAATGGCAATCAATATTTTATATTTGGACTATTTGGAGGTGTAAATGCTAAATTTGTTAACAACAGCGACAATAAACAGAACAGCCGACAACACAGACAGCACCAGCAACCTTATAAACGACTGACGACTGGCAACACTGGTGGAACTAAATTAATTCTGTGACTAGATGGCGATATATGAGCTTAGATAAGATTCGAATAAACCAAGCACCAATTAACTTAACGCTTACAATAATTGATCATATGCAAATAAGAAAATGGTTACAAGTAAATTCACTTTTCACAGGGTTCTCATTCGTTTTAATGGAATAACAATTAAATCAGGAAGGAAAACAATCAACACTAACAAATGTAACTTGTAAATGTAGACCTCTTTTCTTACCTCTCTAAAATCCTAGAAACGTGAAGTAACTTGTTTTTGCAAAGTAATAAAATTTTTGTCACGACACCACAAAAACGGGTAACGGATAAGACAACTGTTAACACAACAGCATCCGCATAGATTCGAAATTATAAGATAATATTGAGTTAATTAACTGTATTAAGTACTTTGGAGAAGGAACACAACAATCTGCTAACGTGTGTGCGTACATAAACTCTTCTCTCTGTAAAGAGAGTAGAGAAGAGAGATTTTTTGTGACTAATCCTTTTATGGTCAGGATGAAAGGATGAGCTCAAAAGAGATGTTTGGAATGACTCGAATGACTGATATGCAAGTTATGTTGATGACGATGACAATATCCCACTTTTCCGCTTGCTTTACACTTTTTACATTACTTTTTTACACCATACACCACCAATGAGTGGCCAAACCCTTGCCACTATCCAAATACATGAAATGTAAGTGACAGCCGGAGAGAGGTGGACAAATTTGAGTAGTGAATAGTGAATAAAATACTTGCCTTAAAAGGGATGACCTAATACACAGGGATGTCCCATAAATTATGTCGTCTTTTACTGTCTCTCTCTATATTGATGTATTTAGCTGAAGTATGGCAAGCTAGCTTATACTTGACTGCTCCAATTTGCGTATAACAGTTCCGTTGCTGGAATTGAATTTTTTCTCTGCAAGTGAATTAACTTGACAATTTGTTGTCAAAATTTCCTTGATTGGTATGAACACTCTCCTTAATCCCTAAAAGGAATCATCAAGACAAGACGTCTTTTAAGCACGAACGAATGATATTTGCAAATATATCCTTTTATTGCATTTTCAAGCGTATGTACTCATATAAGTACATTATATATATTGTAAAAACTCAGTACTTTTGAATAATAATATATGTTAGACTAGTGTTATATGAGGAAAACCATGAATGGAATATCGATATACATACTCTGTTGGCACTTTATGTTTTGTAAACTAGTAGGGTAGAAGTGATGTACTTTTTTAAAAGTATTGGTGGTATAGTATAGTATGTTAAGTATGTAGTATCATCATCTCATACTCATCAAGCGAGTCTCTGTCTGTAAAAAATATTACACATACTTTAGGTGGCCATCCTGCATAGAGTGTGGAGAGACCAACAGGTACATTATGAGGTTTACAGATAAAAATGTATCTGTCCATAAACTTTAAAGAAGATTTTACGCGTATACCTACGCGTATCTATGCATATGTTATTGCTGCACAATTTATAGGGAATTATGAGGAAATGGCTTATCAGACGAGCTAGTGCAGCTGCACGTTTTAAACTGAACTTTGCAATTTGTGCTGTAATTAATAATTATGATTAGACATCAATGCAAAAGATGGAATTCTCAGGAATTTAAAGCGTGCTAAAAACTGTCGATGATGGACAGTTATTAGCAACGTCATTTCATACAATACTTTATGTCAGCAGTTTATGTTTTCATGATATGAAATGGGTTTCAAAAAGATTGATTTGGATGAAAAGGGTAATGTTAAGAAATATGCTGCCTACCAACAAGTTATTGAACGAATTACGCAAGCATTGCATTGTTATAACTTACCATGCAATAAACTGTTAACAATTTTAATTGGCAAACATTATGCGGCATTGGTTTTGCTCGCTCTAACTCTAAGCCCAGTTGTCAGTTTAGTGAAGTGTGCATGGCTTATTATGGAAAAGTGTCATTGTATGTACATTATCAATGCAAAAGAACTTTCAATGATAAAAAATTAAAGCTAGGACCTTACATGGGTTGAGAAATCAAAATGACGATTTTATCATGAAATTATACTCAAATCATAATTGATAATATTATGATGAACAAAAATGAAAATTGTTCATCTTCATTCATCAATGACTGAAGAAACAATACCCACAGATAGATTTGGGATAATGCAGATATTACATCTAGCGTGCATTCATATGAAGGATTACGTATTATTACGAATAGATTGTACCAACCATTATTGGGTAGAAGAAGGGTGATATACAGACGGTTGACGGTATATTCAATGCTAAAAGATTTTTTCTACGTTTTCTACATGAAAAAATGTTATTGCTTGTGAGCGCAAACACAGATAGGGCTCCTCATATAATATCACCGCACCGGGGTATAGGTAATGCAATGTTTTGAATTTGTGATGCTTGCACATAGACACTTTTCCATAGTTTGTCCAGCCAATGTATTTTACTCAAATAGAAACATTGGTTTTCCAGCAAATGCCGACACGAGAAGATGTTTTTTTGTGTGTTTTGAATTAATCATCAATATTTTGACAGTATACTAGAGACTAGACATGTACGCAAAACCTGTCATTCATGGCTATTTTAATGATGTAAAAGTTATTGACAAGAAAATCATTGTTACACACTTACCCATACAGTAAAAACAGTGTATTGAACAACTAAAGATAAGACAATAATTCTTACATGCACACCTACATAATTGTGCGACCCTGTTAAGTGACAAAATCCTTTTTTCTCCTATTCATATTGACACTACACTTTAAGAACCTCAATCCATTAAGCGGTTGCATTGCTCATGTCCTTTGGAACACATCCTCAGTCATCAGTGACATTGAGCAGCAAAAGATACTAAAATGGAGTTATTATACCGGGTGAAGCCAGATTTACATCCAAAAGAAGGAGATGAACATTTGTCAGCTCCAAAACGGTATACAGATCACTGCTTAAATGTTCATTTGTATAATTGTGTTACAATTTTAATGCCCCTACTCTTGATTTGTTCATAGAATGAAATTGCTTCCTAAGCGGGGTCCTTTAGTGGTCATATCCCCGAAGAATCTCATTGCATTTTCATCCAACATTGATTTGGTGAATAACAATAAGACCACAAATGCCGGAAGTACTTCCTCCAATGGATCCTCTTCAGGTGCCGCCATGACTGGATTGTCCAGCACTGGAGGAGCAGGTTCAAATGCGAGCATAAACTTGAACACTTCACCTTGGACATCACCCTTTACTACCCAAACAACAGAAATTTCAGGGTCACATGTGTACATAGCTGATCTTAATACACCTTGGGAATACCATTTGTAAGGAATCGTTTGTATTTTGTCGAGTTTCACTGGTTTTTGCAGACATGTACATGATGATAATAGAAAATTGTCAAAATGACCAATGATTCACAGTGTAAAGAACAGCTCGTCCCAAGTTAGTCACATGCAGTGGGACCATGCCGGAACTAAGCTACTGGTTGGAACTGAAGACGGCCAGGTGGAAATATACGGAATGACAGATAATTTGTTGAACAAGTGGCACATAATTTACTCTGGATCCTTTCCAGGAGAGCCCATCATATCCTCCTGTTGGCTAGGAATGCCACGAAAGGTACTAATAAACAGTTTTTAAATGCAATGTTAAAGCGTTAAGAACTAAGAAGAGATGTTGTATGCTTCTTAGGTACAAGTCGTCCTGGACAAAATCGACAGTTTAATTTATAGTGAAAAGTACCACACCAGCCTTCTTCCAAGTACTCGTGGATTTGGGGGAAAATCTTTGGATGGGTGCGTTGTAGTTACTGCAACCGGTTTGGTAGGTGGATTGGTTCACTGCCCACATGAAGAACCGTTGAAGGCTATCATTGCTAAAGAAAAAATTGCTGCTGTCAGAAATTTAATTGTTTGTGCTGACATGACCTACTCTAAAAGTAAGTAATTTGATGCAACAAACAATTATTTAATGATGTTTTATAAACTATGTTTCCGCAAGCTTTAATGCGATATGTACCCTTTTTAGATGGTGACATCGTCGTGGTGTCTGGAGGAGATAATTTGAAGCATCCAATTTTGGTCAATAGAGTTGAGCTAAAATTAATTGGGTTCAGAGACAAGGCCCAAGTAAGCGTAATTCCATCGCAGTCACTTTTTCTACCTCCGACGTATTCTGGTACATATTTATGGCTCACTTTTCTCAATCTCGCATTAAATTATTAGAAGGGGTTGGTTATAATGTTTCCCACGCCTTTATTTCAGATTATACTGTTAGCTCGCTCAAATTTGTCAGTAAACATAACTCAGATTCTCTCCTAATATCTTTAATGAACCATACGGCTAGCTCAACTGTGGTGTGCTTATACGAACTAACGCAAGAATCCTTACAGCTAAAGCCTAGATTTCAAACGTCCAATCCGGAGAAATTAGTCAGTCATGTAAGTGGGTAGTTTTAGCAAAGAGATTTGATTTTGATTCTTAAAAGTACAAATCACGTAAATGTCATGATTATTTTACGTTTTAGAAGTGGCAGTTAACATCACAGCTTCAGTTTAGCGCAGCAGTACTCGAGACATGTAGTTTACCAATCAATCTAGCTACTGCGACTTACTTGTGCAACAGCAATGTTAATAGTTCTTCATCGATTCTACTGCAAAGCCATCTTCAAAATTTAAATCCACAAACCAATTCTGTCCTTACACCACTGATAGCTTTAAGCCTCTCTAACGGCACAGTGGTTTTGGCAAGATCAGACAATCTACATCAGGTTTGTTCATCTACTATTTGTATCCGCATATAGACGTGTTCAATGATGCAGCTAAAATTACATATGTGCACATTTTTTGACAATCAAATAGATCGCAACTGTAAATTGCTCCTCAACCAATGCCAATTCAGGAGGTTTGAATTTTCCCATCAAAAGAGAACGCGATGAATTTGAAGATATTAAATTGGGAGCAAAACCCTGTACCTCCTCGACAGGAAACGCTGCAGAAGAAAACTACATTTCTATGCAGTTTTCGTGGAGTGGTTCCTTACTTATTGCATTGACTGCCAGTTCTCAACTCAGCGTTTACAAGATGCATTCTAGTATTGATGCCAGTAAGACTCCAGCTCTGTTTAAGATACCTATATAAAATACTTACGGCAAAAACATAAAGTAAATTTTTTGAAATTTTATTGTTAGGTAATGCAACTATGTTAATTGAGTTGAGTATGGTTGGTGGACTTGACCCTTGGGATGTGATGATGTGTTTGCGACAAAACCAAATTGAAAATATCACAGATAGGCTAAGCGAAACATTTGCAAGACAGCCACCTGCCGTCCAAACACATTATAATGCTCGTATTCTTGTCATAAAATCTGCCCTTTACAGGTAAATTAACTTATTTTATGCATTTATGCACTGCTTATTATTTGCAAAGTAAAAATAATCTGACCAAATCTTTCTCTCTGGAAGGCTGGCAATAGGGGGCAACGCTAGAACTAACGACCAAACCACTTTGTTGACGCTGCATTTGGTTTCAGGTGCTTTGAAAGCACTTCTTAGACCTGGTGACCTCTCATCTTTAGACAAAGGTCCTGCAGAATCCCTATCGAGTAAGTTTATAGTTTTTCATTCAAATTTTTCTCATGCTTAACTCCAAGCGTGAAATAGTGTTTTGTTTATGTTATAAGTTATGAACAAAGTCTTATTATCTTTTCATTCTGCTGCTGTAATTGGATAAAGGCTTATTGAGTTCCAAGGGAGAGCATCTTGCAGATGTAGATAAAGTTTTGGTTCACCTAGTTCCTAAAGAGTACACAGTGGAGCCTTCCACGTTACAGTCGCTGCAACAGTTTTTGCAGTGGTGTGCTGATCTCGCCCTAAAATTACTCGCTACTCTCCCTGACTTGCGTCACTCCAGAGCACCGTTGGTATGCCTTTATATGTAAAAACAGTGCTATGTCACCAACTTTGGTGCAAATTTTCCCATCTTCAGTAATTGTAGAGTATGTATGAAGAGTTTTTCATTATTTGCGTGTTCTAATTTTATTTTAGTGGGAAGTCTGTCGAGATTCGAGGGCAATTAGTACCCTACGCGAACTGATCGTGTTGGTAAGCAGACACACGTTTTCCAAAACCACTATATGCACTGATGTCTATAAAGACTTGAGTTGTGACCCAATGAATAAGAGAAATTAATTATTCTCTAAATCCAAAGATGCGCATTTGGGGTCTCATTCGTCCATCATGCCTACCCTCGTTTAGGAAAACGTCGGAGACTCTAGATGTTCTACCGATGCTCTTCAAAATGCTAACCCGACTCTCTGTGGCTCCTCATGATCCCGACGAATCTTTAATTGGTAAGGAACTGAATTTGTCTTCTCTTCTTATTGCTAGATGCATTATCAAGCAATCCTTAAAAGCTTGTGCTTGGTTGCGCTCTTCTGCTTCGCTAAATTCGATATGAGTGTGCATTAGAGAAATTTATCCCTGTAATATGGTATACGTATCATCATCATCACTATCACGCAGTGGTCAAGGTACAATTTAATGCATGCGGGTATATACAGGTTGGCTTACTAATTATTAGAGCTTCTCTGCTATGCTGGTGTAAAAGTAAGGAAGGAGAGCTTACTTCGCCAAGTCAACTTTGCTTTCTTTTTACTTTGCAGATTCTACACTTGAACTTTCAGCTCCTCGTACCCTCTTTCATAATCATAATGCTCACTTTTACAGACAAGAGTAAAACGAATATTTCACATTGGAAGAGGCTTTGTTTTCTTACGCATTCCTCCATTTTTCATACAAATTAAAACACAAAGAGATCACGCAAGATTTTAAACTTTATGCATTACATAAAATCGTCATCGTCATCACCCAATATGTATATTGATTAAATGCATTAAAAATTCACGCAAACGCCTTCGACTCTCTGCTCATGTTTGAAGAGAAACAATGTAAATCTTCTTATCAAAGCAATAGAACGGATGTCCGTGCCACGGCTTGACTGGAACAAATTCCTTATTTATCATGTTTGTGCATATTTTGTATCAACATATTTTCCGGCTTGTGTAGATTAGATGGTATATACCATTATGCCTTAGTATTTGAGTTTTCGACTTGCTAAGCAGCATCTGCTCTCCAGAAGCGTGAGACTGAAAAGAAAAAAGTGCAAATTACCCATAATACATGATGTGATGATTGTACGTTTTACTTCTAACAGTTTACATATAGCACATCCCACAAGACTAAAGCCAAGTCATAAAACCAAAGATTAAGCCAAGGTTTTAACAAAACAGAAGACTGAAATGTTATGGATTTTAGTTAATTGTGAGTAACAACAGAAATGCTTGCATAAGTTTGCCACGCATCTTAGGTCTCATACTTATAAACTATTAACGACGTATCACATTTAGTACACGATTTGGTATAGATGGATGTGCAACAAGCTTTTGATTTTCGAAAAGTGTCATATTGCATGCAGATTCGTACTTAAGCGTAAAATCACTGTTATAGAGTTGGCGTGTAATTAGATTTTTATATGTTTGGATGGAGAGTGAAAGGAAACCACATAGAAAATTAGACGTATGTGTACTATACATTGCATGAAACCTTTCAAAGGAAAAATTCTTGTGGAGATTGTAAAGCATCAGCCAGTTTTTACATGCTATAATATTTACTGGTTTGATTATGACAACTTGTGAAATGGCTTACCCGCAAACTAATCAGCATATTAAATGACAAATAGATGTTGCGCACAAATTTAATGGTATTGCTTAGAAGCTCAGGTCTGCTCAAGCGTGCAACATAAACTACATGCTGATATTTTAAAAATAGTATTAACAACCCAATAATTATGCGAATGAAGGTGTCATATTGCTTGCGATTGTGCGATTTGGGGTAATGTAAGAAGAAAATTATTTCGCAGGGCATAATTTCGTTATAGGCTTTGTATGTATTTCATATTTTTGTTACAATCTGACAAAAATTTGCAACTTAGTTTTCTGATAAACTGAGTATACTGAAACGATTTGAAACTGGCCGGTTTGTAATTTAAGAATAATTAATTGTTGAAAGACATATTCATGAGTCAGCTTTAATCCATACTTGTATGTATGTATGTATTTTGGGAAGGAACGCCAGATTTGTTCTGACGCCCAGCCGAGTACCCACACAGACGGGGG
>JAQIXX010001551.1:0-32437 GCA_034700605.1 Willowsia nigromaculata
CATGACTAGAGAAAGCTCCAACTTGATCAAATTCAAAATCAATTTTTATACAAAAAACCAAAACTCTTGAAACATTTGTTGAAGACAACACAATGAAAAAGCTTAACGCTATATACAAAATGCTGAGTTATAGTCTGACTGAGGCCATATTTGTGAGGTTTCTCTATCGAAGAGAGGCTCTGGATTCGCGTAAAAACTGAAGAGAGCGTTACTGTGACACCACAAAAATACGAAAAACATCTCATTTCGCACCTCAAAATGCAAGGATACAGTATTCTCTGAAAAGCTTCCTGACAGCATTGCGGAGGAGTAGGACTACGGTTTCTTTTCTGCTCGCCTCTTTTCCCTCAAAATTTTGTTGAGGCAGCAGACTCGGTTTTGTTCCGTGCAAGTGCATAGTAAAACCACACTTTTGCCTCGCCACCAGTCTGATTTTTTTTTCAAGAAGACTGACTAGCAGACAAGGCAAATGGGAGGCCTTTTTATTTCCATGGTATTTAAATGAGAAACAACTCGACGACAGCAACGGTTTCTATGAACCTACGGCGCAATGTAATCGGGGATTGTACTTCATCATATTCTTCTTTACCTTGAGCTCATTCAGACAATCCGACCATCACAAAGAGATACACGCAGAACAGTGGTTTTTCTTTCGGATAGGGTGTTAGTGTATGCCGTATGCATTTTAAGTATGAACAAAGGCCTATTTATATGAATTTCCTGTAGTAGTGGAATTCGACATGACAATTTTATATTTCCTCATTTTAACTTCTGGGGAATTTATATCAGGTGTAGTTTTAGGCGTATGGAATTTTATGCAATCGTTAAATAATTTTGTGTGAACTTCTTTTTTGCCCGTTTGCAGAGTCAAAGGACTTCAACCGAACCGCTGCGAAAGTGTTTAAAGCTCTGTTGGAGATCCGGGAGAAGTGTGATGAGGCGAGACTGGATGTGATTGGAAAGCGAAGCAGGTTGCAGATGGTGGAAACGGAGAGGAATTCAGCGCAGTTAGTTCTTAAGGCGCTTATCAAAGATAAGCAGGACCAACTGGAGCGGTTGACGCAGTTTCATGACTCTCTACTTCGCTGTGAAAAGGATAAGGAGGAAACGTTAATGGCCATTTCTCAAACATAAATATAAAAAGATGATCAAAGTATTTTGTATGGAGGCACATTCGTTAATAAAAACTATGGGATGGTTATGTTTATTACATTTATTGCATGAACATTTTGGCAATGTCTATATACTTGAGTCTGTTTCAAATTATTAATCATAATAATATCATAGTTTCAGACATACCTACTTTCAATTTAAAAACTAGTAGTTGCTTCGCTATAATAATGCATTACAAATTTCTGATGGTCTATAGACCACAACATGATGTGTAGCAAGCTTGTGACGAAACGTGACATGATTTATTCAATTGGATAGCTTCTTCTTGCGAATTCAAATTAAACCATACAAGGTTACAGTGCGTTGCTAAATACTGTTTAATTAATTTGGAGTTCCATCTGGCGTTGTTGGCCCATTACACAACCGTCCACATTTGACAACAAATTCTGATTATGACATCAATGAAAATGAATACTTGATTTCTGTCTGTCTCAGACTGCAGGTTATTCCTTTCCGGAAAGCTAGACACGCACTTTTCTATGGCGACACACGCGAATAACAATGAGACAGTGACAAAGATGCTAGAGACATCGGTGACCCATATAAAATTGCAATTGCTATTATAAATGTGCCAGCGTACGCATCCAATTCAATTGTGGTCATGTATTCTGTATTATAACCATGTAAACAGGCATTCATGCTTTGATCTGAACATAACAATTTTGTCAAATGGCATTTTTACATGAAGAACTTTGCATATGTGTTTTTTAATGGATAAGTATGTCAATGACACGACAGATCAAGGATTTGAGCTTCTTCAGAATTACGCAACAGCGACAACTAATCGGATCCTGGAGATTTCTCGACGAAAACAATGATTCATCAAACAACTAAACTATATGGTTCTTAATATCCACCTCAAGAGTTTTTACAACATCGCTTGTATCTTTCCTATCGATATTCAATGTTTTGGTTTTTGCCTTGTCATCAAATTTTCCATTTTCTCATGTTTTGCAAATGTCACATGAATGCATACGAGACGATGAGCCCGGAAAAGGACCTTGCTGTCTACTAAAATTACTATGATGAATAGTTCTTCTATGCAATGGATGCAATGTAATAATTCGGCACAGCTACTGCAATATTCCATATACTTCAAATTGATGAGCCTCATGCGCCATGCATGCACCCATCATAATATTATCATTATTTATCAGACAGACTAACTAACTGCATGATTTATTACTCCGTCCATGTTTACCCATTTTATTGCACACACATGGCCGGAAACCACATACTACATGTGATGTAAAGGTCATGAGTCATGACATGCACATTAGTCGTTGGCAAATGTCTTCATACTCGAGTATTTATTCAGTTGCAAAACACCGTCTCTCCATCTCTTCAACAAACATCTCACGGGTTGCTTCTTGCATCATTAATTTTTTTTTCGGGAAAACGGGAAACTGCGAAGCACTAGATTATTTGCAAATATTGTATATTATTAACATTGACATTCATAACTCGTCTTCTCAGTAATGCTATGGGGTTTTTTTGAACGATTCATTTTGCAGTACAGACCCAAATTAACACACAAGTTGTGAGTAAAAATAGGGTTAAGTACACTGAACATCTTTTCCTTTAACCTCTTGAATTATTTATGAGTTTTGCGGATGAAATCCAATGACTGGAAGATATTTTATTAACATCACATAAAAGTATAAATATAGATGAATTTTTGTATGGTTGCATATGATAAAGTGGAAATTTAAATATTTGTAATATGCAATGCATTGATTCTTTACTATCAATTATATGTACCTTTTGAAGTCTAACTAAACAAATAAAACAAGCATTTATACTAGTTGCTGGTACAACAAAGCATTACATGTCATATCATTGCCAATTTTTGCCATTATGGCATTGTTAGAGTACCAACCATGTTTGCACTTCTATTGTCATGTTACGTTAAGAAATTGTAAACTCCTAGGCTCAGTGACAATATGCAGTGATTATATGAGTCAGGCCAGGGTTCAGACTGATTGTTAAATGCAATGCATCTTCTATAAAAAGGACAGATATGAAATTGAAATCACAGACAGAAGTTTGTGCAGAACGTTTGAAAATCTTGGAGGCATATGTTCGAAAAACCTACAGTACTGAATGGAAAGATGGGATTAAAAACGTGCTATATGGAAAACTCTTTTTTGGTAACATTTAATGGATTGAAAGTTCCGCCCGCGCTACTAATAAGGTTCTTCATACTATTTATTCAAGTTCAAATTATATTCGTGTAGATACTTCTGCTGGCAACGACATGTCTTGCATCCCCATCCCCAATAAGGCCCAGGCCCAGCATCCGGATGAAATTGGATGGCGGTGATGCAATCGGAAACGCTACAACATCGCCAACAATTTCTGTTCAAAGGTTTGGGGGGAGTACATTCTACAACTACTTGAAATCAGAACCAACTGAGGCCTCCATCACATCAACCTCACCTTCAACTGATGTCGAGAGCTTAACGGAATCATCCTCCCAAATTGCAGAGGTTTCCGCGAGTACAACTGGCTCTAGTGACAACAGTAGCAGCTCTGATGATGATGATGAAGAGAGTAGCGAAGATGTAATAGTTTCCAAAGCACGCGAAGATGACGCGGAGATTCCGGGAACGACTCCAGGGCCAGCCGGTGATGTGGGAGAAGATGGACGTACGGATGCTCCAGCTCCAGTTTCCTCTGCCGACTCTAGTGATGGAGGTGTTGGCAGTAATGATGGCGGGGAAGCTGTGGTTGTTCCTGGTGCAGACTCCAGTGATGGTGGTAACGGCAATGATGGGAATGTACCATCTGATCAGACACCACCACCAGCAGAAGCAGTTCCAGGTCAGCCAGGGGAGGACGATCCAGACAGCTCTTCGTCATCCTCCTCCTCAGAGGAATCTTCATCTTCCTCTGAAGAATTTAAGCAAGCTTATAAGAAAGTGTGGGAACACAATAAAGTAAAGTCAAAAGATGCATTGTTGTTGGCCAGGCTTCAGAGTAAACTTGCCAAAAAGGAAAAGGCCAATAAGTACTCCTATTACTAAATAAAAGACACATTTTAAAAATATCCTGAAAGCATTTTTTTCAAACCTTAGCATCTACATATTATTCATTTCTTACAGCATCCATTTCATGGTCATTTTTTTGCACTACTCTCAAACTCTCAATAAGGCTCTTAATTTTCTCTTTGTCAAAAGGCGTTTTTCAAGCCACCAATTCAACATCCTTGGCAGAATGTTGCTGTAAGCCGCGTTTAATTTCTTATTTTTCTGTTTGAACTTCCCTTCTTCCATCGTACGACTTACCAGTTCAAACGAATGAGAGATGATAGAAGACCATGTACTTAGGTAATGACAAAAATATTAACCAAATACCACAAAAGTAGCGAATTTTTATTTAGTATTTTATATGAGGACAATTTTAATGAGATAATTTCCATTCACAGCTAGCATCGAATTCAATTAAGATTTTACATGTGAAAACCTGCTCACCCAATTTTCCCATTGGCCTAAAAATCAATGCATATCTCCCAAAAGTTTCCAGACAGACGGACGTTTCTACTAGCGAGCAATATGAAATAAGCTACAGTTTTTTTTTACAAATAATAATCCCTTCTGTTGCTTTGTAGCAGCTTTCTCTAATTCCACAAAAACATTTCCCCACCGCTCTCCCATTTCATCTAGGCATTCTCCATTTCTCCCTTTTGCAGGAGCATTTATCGTCATCATCATAAATGCAAGTTCATTTATATTGCATGCAATGACAAATAAGAATACTTAATACCCCAATGCTTCTCTCTCCCCCTCTCTATCCGTTTGCTAAATGGCAAGTACTACACATCAGCAACACAACAAATATTTTGGATTATGTTGAAAGAGGAGAAAGTTGAGGACAAGCATTTCTACTCGTTGCATTTGACTCAACTGGAAAAAAATGAGCACGGTCAAAACACTGGTTCTCTTCTCTCTCTCATTTCATCTCCTCTGATGATGGAATCACTAACAATTCTTCTTCTTGTCGATATTAAGAACATTTTGCATTAAAGGAGTGAAAGATGAAGAGGAAGGAAACATCATGTCTTATTATATATTTACGCACAAGGTCTTCACATTTCCTCTTTGAACATTTCTTATGAGCTGTACGACTTTATTTACTACTAAACTTCTGTAACTGTAGCTTACACTTTTTCTCTGAAAATTGCAATGCCTACATATTCGATGATACACTTTTCTGGCTTCCTTTTACATTTCGTTTTTCTTCGGAGGAAAGTCAATTCAATAGAAGTACGTTAATACTTTGAAGAGATTGTGGTTTCGTGTGCCAGTCTCAGAAAAATCGTGAACAGGAAGAAAAGTTTATTATTAGTATGTAAAATAAAGAGCAAGTCAAAAATGTGATTTGGCTGTACTTGATTCACTTATTATTATTATCGCAAAAGACCACTAATGCAATTTTTCTGTTTCATATATTTTGCGCAGGAAAACATTCTGACACGATTGCCTATCTTAATGGTGAGCACGTGCATACCATATCAATAAATGTTGATGCAAGGTTGTTACCATTCGATTTTTGGCTGAAATGCTCTCCCCCCAAAAAAGTATCTAATGAGAGAAATTTAATGGTTGAAAATAAAATCGACTTTCTCTAAAAGTATGGAAGCTTCAATTATAAGCAAGTCAAAGTGAGCTTCCCTTAACGTAACCTATAAATTTCCAGCATTTTAATGTAATGTTGCAAAACATTTGATTGTGAATGATGCAAAGATGCATGTTGGATGCCGTGACCGTTACCAATCACCATTATATTAGTATGATTATGTATTCCTTAAAGAGAATTGGAAACACTTGGTGTTAAGATGTCATGTAATAGTTTCTTATTGTAAGATGTCTGACATTTTAATAGGGCATGTCGAATGCATTCTGTCTGCAAACAAGATAATGTACCTGCCTAAACATGACCTACTTACCACCAGATAAAATATATTGTTTTCCTGGAAAACTGAGAAAATTTGTCTCAAGTACTGTATTCGTATGGTATACAAAAAATGTGTCAAAGTACGACCAGGAAGTTAAATGGACGACTTGCACAAGTTCATTCGATCCTGCTACAGCTTATTTTTGATGAATCATTAAAAATTAACTTGTCCATTTTTACTTTATTTTTTATTACATTGCGAGGAACATTAAGGAAACGACCAGTTATGGGGACGAAACGGAATGTGCTCATTTGTATGGAAGGGAAAACACCTGCACACTACCATACCTACGCTTCAAAAATGTTTTCGTTGTTAAGACGTCAACCATTCATTACAACTTTCTGGGTGATTGGTTTCCACAGAAGCCTTTTAACCGGAAGCTGCCCCTCTTTTATAAATAAGTAGTGTCAGTCTAACAGTGTCACGTCAAGTCCTCATAAATATTACAACATGAATGGAGCATTTTCGTGGGAATAAGTATAAAAACGGAGTCTTTTCCTAAACAGTATGCATTTGCTGAGATGTTTTCATAAGAAAACGGACTCATCTCACATCTTGAAGCCACATTCATCGAAGTAACGTTCCAACTATACATACCTTCAAATTGTATTCATCTTGAAAAAAGCACCCACCTGAAATTCAGCAATCTACCAGTTTCCCTTGTTCTCTTTCCCCTTAACATTAATTACGTCGTTCTTCCTCTTTGACAAAAAGAAGCATTTGGAATATTTCATTTCCAACTTTCCCTCATCATCATGATGAATATCCAGACTGTTTCTATTGTGCTCCTCATTTTCCTCTCTGTCGTGGTGAGCAAACCATTTCTAAATATAAATTTTATGCAACCAGCAATAACAATGGTAGCACGTAATCCTCTAAATCAGCTTAGAATATATTTTAAAAGTTTAAATAAATAAACTTTATTTGCGTGCTATTTCCGTACGTGGACAACAGGGACGCGGCTGGACAGCAAATTTGGAACCACAACAAGAGCAGCAGAAAAACATGTCATTTGCGTCATCATCATGGAAAACTGGACGAGAGAAAAATGTGCAACCCATACAAGCTCGCCGAATGCAATCAAACTCAAGGATTCCCACGAATAAAAATTCTGAAAGGGACTTGATTACAAGAGTTCGTCTTCTACCCAAAGATAAATTGAATCGCTACAAAATGGAGGCAGCCAGACAGCTACAAGCTAGCTTAATACGCGTAAGTTGATTCAATCATCCTCAACCAAGCCTTTTTTGTATTTTTTTTTTTTTTGAGAAAAAAAAATCCTCCAATCTCCATCCAGGAGAATGGCGACCAGGGATACTTGGTAATTTTTTTGTTAGCTTTCCGATGTAAATACTTATATGAAAAGGATGGTGAAAGTTTGTAGAGGTCTAGTAGAGATTTAAAACCAAACAGAGCGAAAGAACCCGTATACCTCATCATGTGCATGTCTTTTACCTCAAAGTATGCAGTCTGTTGCATGGTTAACTTAGAGTAGTAGACTAACTATTTATTGAAATATTGCATTTTCTTGAACGAAGAAGGGAAGGGAAAAACACTTACGCAATTCAGCTTTGTTCGAGTTCAGATATCTGAAATTAATGAGGGAATCATAGAGGATGAAATTCTAGTATCAAAACTAAGACAATTTAGTATCCTCATTATTATTATAACTTTGTACTGGAGTTTCCCAATGAAATAAGAAGGCTATGGTTTCCACGTGTTTGACGCGTGAATCTCTGCAAAAATGTAATCTATTTATAGTTTAATTTGATAGATGACATTCCAATGAAATTTTCATGAGTATTTCTTTGTGCCTGTGTGTCTATGTGCGAAAATAGAAGAGAGGGGATGCATTACACAAAGCTCAATAGAATGAATAGAGGATCTTGGGTATATGTGGTGGTGGAAGTGATGGAGTGAAGTGGGCTCTCCACACTCCATATTCCAAGACCAGAGCACTTGTCCTGTGTCAGTACACCACGGAGTGAACCAACTCAGGGTTCACGCATTGTGGCGGTGTGCGTCTCGAGAAAATTGGGAGAACCGCTTTCTCCACCTCTGCTAATGCTGAATGCACTATAAAAATCTCACTTCCCACTTACTCCTTCCCTTCTTCGTACGCAATAATGGTATAATAATACTTCGCTTCTATATCTACAGTCTTGAAAGTCCTTTCTTGCAGGATGCAAACAGGATCTTGTTACGCGAACAGAGAATAAAGGGCAATTCAGTGGAAGCATTTGAGAATAGAAAATTGAGGTAATGCAGAGGAAAGATTGGAAAGAATCGTTGCAACGCAATACTACTAGAACTCCTCGTGCGAGCAAGAAACTTCACTATTATGAATAATGATAAGAACGAGAGCAGTAACAATGGTTTAAGACCAATCTAACAAATTTTCCAACTGAGTCAACCTAAAATAATGGGCATAACACTATGCATGACTATGTAAGTAGGTTAAAGTAGTCCTCTACATCATGATAATATGTTATAATGTGAATCTAATTATGTCAAGCAATTACGTCAAGTGTTTCCGGTTTATTTACTGCAAGTTAGAGAAGGAGGGAGGAAGGGAGAGAAAGGTTTGATTGTTTTATTTACAATGTTGTTTTGCCAGCAGTTAGTTAGGTGAGACCTTCTCCGTCCTTCTTCCTTTTCCATTCACTTCATTTCATGTTGATCGTGGAGGCTCTTCTTCGGCTGCAATCCATTCACTCATCCCACAAAATTTCTAATTAGAGCCTCTCTTCTTCTCCCTCTCAAATTTTGCTATACCAATGAAAATTGAAAATATCATCATCATACTCTACACACATGCTCAATACACCAAAAAGACTAGTCTGGAAGGAAAGTGGGAAATGTGGCAGAGTGAAAGAGCGAAAGTGAGAGAAAGCTTCATTCTCCTCCTGGAAATTTCCATAATATCTAATTATGGGTAAAATTGAGAGAACAAAATCAACTTTCATGAGGCAGACGTCATACCTTTCTTCCTTTCTTACGTATCAGCGAACCGAGTTCATTCTGGCTTTTGCAATATGCTGTAAAATTAATTATTCACAATTATCCTATAATACACTGCTATACTACTACAGTGTGTTGAACGTGGAAGGGAGAAATGAGCAATCGAAACAAACGTCAGTTAACTTTTCTGTGAAAAGCATAACTTGAACTTATTGCGTAATATTTGAATGATGATACATCATGCTGGATAAAAGATAAAGTTACTATATTATGTAATAATTAACAGGACCACATTAATAATATATACTTCATGGCGATTGTTTTAAGTTTGCAGATATTTTCCTTGTGTGTCTGAAGAGAAGTTGAAGTCGATTTATTAATTATTATGCTGTTGTCTCTATACCAGGCGTTTCAAGTGCTTTCCAACACGGCAGAAAATGTTCCTGGAAATGTGAGACAGGCAGCGAGACGAGCTCTTGTTGCAACACAATCTGGCAACTATAATCCCGCTATTGTTCGCCATCTCTCTGCAATTTTGAAGCAGGGATCACAGCAACAGGTATGTTTAAAACGACTAAAACTTTAAGAACATATTTAATTTTTAATGCAACGAGTTTCCCTCTTTCTAGTATCGTGCATTGTTCGCATATATGCGCACATTTAATTATGTTTTCAGAGATAATAAGCTTTTTACAATAAAGTTAAGCTGTAAAGTGAAAAAGCTTCTAGAGAAAATTGATAATTCTTTTTACCACATATTATACAAAATATAATTATAAGTATTGCAAAACTTTTCCTATCCTTTTTTGTAGGGACAACCTGGAAAACAGCTACAAACAATTCTCTCCAATATTATGCCTCATGTTCCCTCTGGAACACGAGGATCACTACAAGGAGTGCTCGGTTTTGTCTCTGCGAATCTTTTGAACGTTAATACCCTCCTTATTTCAGTTCTTGGTACAGTTCCCGATCTCCTAGCGGTACGTACGTCATTCATAATCATACCTTGCGTCGTAACATGTCGTGTAGTTTTTTAAAAAGACTCTCAACTTCATTCATTTTTCATAAAGTCAATATTATTATGGTTACTTGAGGCCCACGCTACTTTCTCCTCCACAGTTCTTTCAGAATGTGTGTGTGAGAGAGAGGAAGCGAGGAGTAAAAATGATTATTGGCTATTACTCTTGTCTTTAGGGTGTAATTAGATCCCTGACACTCAACTTGGGAGCGGTGACAGGAGCGTTAACTGGTACAGTGGCTTCCCTCGGAATTCTGCTTGGAGGAGCTCTCGGTTGATCAAATCAAAATCCTTCAGATACAACACTTTCCAATCATCATCAGCCACAATAGAAGCGTGATGGTTCGATCGTAGTAGTAATTTTGGTGGAAGAGGAAACCAGTCAGCATGAACAAGCTTTTCACTAAACTACTAAAATTTTCACCGTGCAAAAGTAATTCACAGCTTTGTAAAGAAAAAACGCAAGCCAACAAGTCTATCAACACAACTAGGGCTGAAGAGGAGAGAAAACTAGGAATTGATCTCTAATAAAAATTGAAGGACGAGAAGCCACGAAGGAGGAGTAAACCAATTATTAGTTATAGTCATACTATTTGTATAATATAGAGCTTCTACTCAGTAAATTGTTTTTGAGCTTTAAAGGACCGTGACACAATCGTATCTCCAGCTAGTCTATCTTCTACATTTAGTTTGTATAACTAGTCTATTCATTACTACCGAAAATAATAACATATTTTCATTATTACCCAATGGAGACATTGAAATTTTCATTCTTCTTATGTAACTTTCTCTCAGCATTTAACACGATGATGATTCATAAGTATTGTGCACATATCATCCAAGCTTATGGACACACATTCTCTACATATTATGCATTTTGGTTTTGATTTCAAGAGTCTCCAGGAAACTGCTAAAGTATGAAGGAAAATAACTCAAAATTGCATTAATAACTACTAAAAGAGATATCTTGATCTAAACTACTGTCCGCATGTGAATGTCGATGATATAGTATCGATCATTGATAACTGCGAGATAAAAGTCAAAAATTCTCTAATCTATCCATTTAATATTTAGTGCCTATTTGTTTATTGACTAAACCCTCCCCATGGCAGAGTTGCATACCTCGAGTTCCAGTTTAATCTCACTTAGATTTGCACGTTGATTTTCAAAGGTCAAACAAGTTTATTGGCTTGTCCACTGTTTGTTTGCATAAATCTATGCTTTCCCTGTTATTTACTTGCCCAGTCTGTGAGCAATCGGTTCATTTTATTACGAACATGGCAAGGAAACGTGATACGTTTTACAGGAGAGGAGAAGGAAACTAGAGAATACGGCAATCGCCATTTTGCAAGTGTACCATTAATAACAGCTTTCTTTGCGATTCGCAAATCCATTTTTATGCAGTAAATAATTGTAACCGAAATATTAATAGTATATTAGCATATTATGTCTAGGAAAAATATCAGTTCCTAAAAAGTTGCAATGTGAGACTGTCGAGTACAGATTTGTTTCTCCTTCATCAATCGATTGTCTTGAAAATACCAGCGACATGAACTCCAAGTGCTTTATTTATTGCTTGAAGGAGGATGACAATGACAGGTAACGCAATACTACGAGACATATTCAGTACGGGGTATGCATATGTTTATTGTGTATAAGATTATATTAATGTGCCATTTAACCACACAAGCTTGAAAAAGTATCTAATTTAAAAGCAATTATTATACGTGATGGATTTCTGGCTAAAATAAAATGCCACGGTATAAAATGAAATCTGAAGGAAAACGGCGAACAAATAAATACGTATTATGATGTAGGAGTTGGAGTGATGTGAATCGTGAATTGAAACCAGATAATTTTCTAGGAGAAAGACGCAAAGGATTGTGTTCACGCTGTTGGTATACAATTACAGATTGCAACAATCCGAGCATGTGACCTCGGCCGACATCCATTCATTCTTTAACTTATTTCAACGGATAAAGGTTAAAAGGACAGGGCGGTACTGTGATACTCGTCATTCGTCATTATTATCAACATTTTTCCATTGTAAAATATCCCTTTTTTTCCTTCTTTCTCTTTATATCGTAATTTAGCATTAAGAAAACCGGGTTAGCCATTATAAAACGTAGGTTTGGTCGCAGTATCAGTCTTTTTGTTCCGTTTACTTCTGAGGGTCTTGTTGGCTGAGTGAAAAACGCATTTTTGTGGAAGAAAGTAGCTTTTCCTCTAGCTACTGTGTTATGTGGGATCTGCTATTGAAGAAAAATAAGGCGAAGAAACGACTAACCTACGAATAACAGTAGAATGAGGACAGCATCACATGAGGCGAATAAACTTGACAATGGAGAAGATATATGTACTCATGCAAAAATGTCGAATAAAAGTATCAGATTTCAGTGCAGTCCCGGACGGAGTGACAAAAACTTATATTGTGACAAAAAACGATAAAGCTTGGAAGCTCACGTCCCCAGAAAGAAGAAAGCCGATCAGATAAATAGAGAAATCCATAAGTTGGAGAAAACATGGCAGTACAAAGACGGACAGACGGACAAGGGCACTGGCATAAAGCCAAGCACACTTCCGCTCACTTGATAGCATTGTCGGGGGACTAGTGTTTTATGTGTATTTTTAAAAGTCTTTCACTTCCATTCCCACACATTTTCCAGTGAGATTTTCCATGTCCTTGTCGTCGTCATCTTTGTTCTCCTTGTTGCTAAAGTATTTGTAGAGTTTTGTAACTGATGTTATTATTGCCATTATGCACGGTGCTCATTTTCTAGTCTTTAAAAAGCAAAAACTCGACAACAGCAGCAGCAGCAGGAGCAACAAGAAAGTGAATAGATAGGGACTATTTGCCGCCGGCATATATGACGACGACGCTGGTGAAGGTTTTCTCTGCACTCCGTCCATCCTCATTTCCTTTGAGTCTACTAAATAGTCATAAATAGCCGGCATGCATGAGTTTAACTGTGTATATAACTGCAATATTTATATTTCACATATAAACTATGCAAACAACAGTAAAATCTTGTCAACTTTTCAATAAGAGGAGACAGAGAATGACGATGATGGCAATAGTGGTAGGGTTGCTCATAGGAGAGTAACGATTTTAAATAGGAATCTTGCAAAACTGTTTAAAGGGGATTTATAAGGGAAATTTATCCAGTGAGATGAATGAATGCGTGCATAAGTATTATTATCGTGGTCGTTGCTTGATCTTCATCCTCCACTCTCTCATCATGGATTTTTGCATAGCATCATATATTTTTCCTCTTTTCTTTCTACCTCCCTGCATCCCAAGCGACAACAACAGTCGTTTAGAAAATCCAATAAAGTGAGTGAATAAGGCCAGCCGCCTTGTTTTTCATCTTCTTCTTCATCATCCACTCATCTCACTCTTCTTCCTCCTCCTCAACTCCTCTTTCTCCAAACAAACCAAAGTGCAGTGTCGTCGTCTTGATGTTTGGTTGATGCCTCAAAGCGGAACGCTCTGTTTCACACAGACGTCCATTCGTGATGCTCTCGTTGTCATCTCCTTGTCGTCTTTGTCCACCTTGTCAAACAACTTGCATATTATTCTCTACCAAATCTTCCATACATCATCAAAAAAAATATATAGAGAAGAATATACGTATTTTATGTAAAAAATTTCCCCTGCAAGCATGCTGGCCCTGGGTTTTATTTTTTGTTAAATGAAAATGGCAAAGTGGGAAAGAGAAAAGAAATGAAAAACCTTGACTATGAAACGAAAATTCATGTCATCTTTGAATATGAAGTGTTATGAGCGCTATTTTTACGATGATATGAAGATGACGATGCGCTGTGTGGTGTAAGGATGAGATAATGTGTTTCTGTTAGCATAACCCACACTACTACGACTACTTGTATAAGCCTTGTTACGCAAAACTAAAAGAAGTTACAAAGAAAAGCTACTTGTTCGTCAGGACTACGTAAGAAATTCTTGTGTATTTTTCACTCGTTGACCAAGCATAAAAGGGCCCGCTATCACCACCTTCATCTCTGCTTTTTCATGATGAATAAATAAATACTATACAGTCTACACAGACACACTAGGGAACTTGAGTAGTCAAGATGATGCGCAAATACTACAACAACAGCTTGCATAGAGAAGTAGCGGAGACAATAACAGCAAAACAATGAATGGAAAAATGAAGTGAGGAGTACTAGTTTCGAGAAAAGATAAGGTATATGGATGGAACAAAGAAGTCAAAAGAATAGGAACAAAGAGACAGAGAAAAGATTCATACATTATGATGCGGGTGGCAATGATGGCATTGCTTGCAAAAGAGAATGAAAATTTGTACACATCCAAATCTATAGAATAATAAATAATAGTACTCATAGTTAGTGCTAACTAAATACCTACGACATCAAGAACATCATGTTATTTCCTTATCCACAATGTACACATCATATCACACCACCACTACAACCAGCAAAAACCAAACAATAAAGTCAGAGAGCGTATTTCATGTGCTATATATGTCTGTTGTTGATTCCCAGTCACGACAACAGAAACAAACAAACAACAAAGGCAATAATGGAAGGATAGAAAGAAAAAGAAAAAAATAATTGAATCGAAAATTTCCCTAAGGATTGATAACGCTGTGATTATATTTTATGCACTCGCTTTCCCCACTGAAAATAGCCTCAGTAAAAAATATAATAGGGAATCGATTAAATGTGGTAAATCCACCATAACAATGTGGCGATAGCAACTTTGAAAGTAACCAGAATTTTCTAATGCTGGGCAATAAAAAGCTTGTAAAAACGTCTTGAATTTTACTCCATCATCACTTGCTCCTTGACCTATTTATTTCCCTTTTTTCATTCTGGTCAACCAGCTCGTGATTGTTATTGTGTAAGGAAAGGATAAGGGAATTACAAAGCAGAAACAATGTTGTAATAGGTGACGGCTGCGGAAACCAACATTTTCAGCAATTATCCAAAGCCCCTCTTTCATTCTGGACTCTATTTATAGCCCATCAAAAGAAAGAAAAAAGAGCAGTAGGGAAAGAGAAGAGAGGCATAGATAATAGCATGAAGAGGTTGCACAGTTATATCATTTTGCAATAATAATCAACATAATGACCGCTGAAGGGAACAACTCTGATACAATATTTTCCTCTTCTATAAAGAAGAACACTTTCTTTTAGTACTATTGATTATCCTAAGACATACCCGGGTTTCTTTCTTACAGTTAGTCGATCGTTAGCCAATTTCGTATTAATCACCGTGACATATTTGCCCACTTTGCAATGCCTCTCTTATTATTGCGAATTATACAATTTAATTACTAACGAGCCCAAGCAACTCCTCGTGATCGGCATCAACCACTTTACCCTTTCAACTTATCTTTATTCACAGTTTATCCTATATCCTGTCTCGTCTGCCAACATCGCCCATTATCTGGTGAACGCCGGCAAGCAAACCAGAAAAATACATTATAAAGCAATTATATTTAAAGGATATTGTTGATATCGCTGAGGATTGGAAAACGAAGCCGACAAAAAATCTATACATATTTGTTTATGAAAACTCCCAGATTGCATCTCTTGTCAACGCTTTATTTCAAGGCTGGCCACACTTCCTGGGCATGATGGGATGACCACATGATACACAAAGGTGTCACATGTCATCATAATTCATATCCATACCTTCTGGATAAAAAAAGATGGAGTGGGAGCAACTACATGTTGCAAATTTTTTTCGCACTGTAAAAAGCTCGGAAATGTAGGCGAGCAAGTTATAAGATGATGTAAAGGGGAATGAGTGATATATGGGGAAAAGATGCGGAAAAACGCATTGTCTACCATATGGAACATGTAACTTTGTAAAATGCAGCCACCTTGCTGCTTCTTCTTTCCTTTTTGCCTGAAAGACTTGCGAAAGTGGAGCTGTTCTTGCACTTACGGCATTTTCCCTGGTGATATCCTCGTAGAAAGTTTGTTAGCTGTGTTACTCCTGCTATTCACGTTCTCTGGGCTGTATGCGCTTTACACAAAAAAATGAGCAGGCATTCGACGAGGG
Organism: Willowsia nigromaculata; assembly: GCA_034700605.1. Taxonomy (NCBI): domain Eukaryota; kingdom Metazoa; phylum Arthropoda; class Collembola; order Entomobryomorpha; family Entomobryidae; genus Willowsia; species Willowsia nigromaculata. The sequence continues at coordinate 16,161 of JAQIXX010001551.1, forward strand.
AGAGAATCAGTTCAGTAGTGGTTCTGTGTGCGTCCGTCGTTGAGTTCGAGTTTGTTCAGGAGGAGACTGGCATACAGACAGACTTACTTTGTATTATGAATTGTGAGGTGACTTGATAGAGGAGGAGGAAAATAAGCTAGAAGTAGCGGAACTTGCGTATTGAGAACAGCTTAATATAAAAAGTCTCTCAACTCAATCATCCGGTTTAGTTTCTTGCACGAACTGTCTCCTCTCACACACAACAACACACTCTCTCTCTGAATAACTCATCGCACATCGACACAGTCATGGAAGGAAAAATGACTTAAACTTTGTCCAAATCATTTTTAACAAAAGAATATTTCCCTCTTTGTGTGGTGTCGCACCGCATGTCATAGCACGCCATTAAACTAAGCAAACATTAAATTCATTAAAATATTTCATGTTTTTTAGCAGACTTATAGCATTTGAGTGTTTCAAAGCTCTTTTTGATTTCTAATTTGCGTAACATTTGTTTTTGTTTCATTGAAAGAAAGGGAGGAGATACTATGGCGGCGAGTGAGTAATGAGCTGTAATTGTAATATTCTGAATAATTTATTACCAGTATTTTTTTAAACTAAAAAATAAACTTTAGCAATCTGCTTGAAAGCTATATAGAAAATCATATAAAGGTACCTGGTGGTGGAGCTTCTAAAAACAAAGCATAAATAATATAGAAGTTGGGTTCTTCAAGGACAACCATTATAATCTTAAACTATTATGTTTTTACAATATTAAGTGTATTTTAAATACATATAGTCTAATGTGAGTGTTTCAAGTTGTCTGGTGTGACTGTGACCTATACTTACTTTATAAGTGTTATGGATACAGAATATTACATATATTTTTATTATTACGGTATCAAATACATTCTCCAGAAGAAAATATAGAGATATTTTAATTATGATAATTATAACATTGCTGTGAAATCCTGTCATATTTAATATTATTGTTATTATTCTCCTGTGATCTGTGTGGAAATAGTGACAATCAAGACGAGAAAAAATCTATTTATTTTCGATGACGCGTTGGTTTGGTAATGAGGAAGATACAGAGAGGGACGCGACGTAACCGTGTTTTTAAAATTTATAAATAACCAAACTACTTATATATCAAGCACAAGTGAGTTCATAGTAATTTAGCTTGAAATATATGACGAGAAGGCCATAATCAAAAGAAAAAAGTGGAGCCAACGTAACAGCGAGAATACAAATGACACAACGAGACTATATTTTGTAGATCAGAATATCACATCACCCCAAAAACAAACGGTTACACTGCTGCTATATCAAAGAGAAATTATTGGAGCTTATTCATCACAGCACAAAAGAAGGCTTCTCTCTGGTTGGAAGTACACTTGGAACAGTGTAACTATCTTTCTAGTGATAATTTTCTTCTATCGATGGTAAGTGCATTTCATATCCAATGAGAAAATAAGATTTAAGAGGGCACATGTAAGAAAGAGCAAGAAGAAAAAAAATTGTAAGATTTTTGCCATGAAATTATTAGCTGGTCGGAGAGGAAAGCACGATTTGCACTCTACTGCGAAACTTTTGCCTTGTCTCTCTTTTTGTATTAGCAAGACAGGATAATATAATAATGTAAAATATGCCTACGAGCATTACATTGTCAAACGAAAGAGAAATCATGGACATGTGTTATTTTTTAAAAAACTTTATAATGGACGTAATAGTTTATTATACAATACATCGCGAATGACGATGATCATCATGTTGATAGACGAAAGGGAATAGAATTTTTATGCTGGCAGGCTTGAAGCCAAGAAATAATAAAAAAAGAATTGGTGAAAAGCTATGCAGGATTTTTGTTGTGATTCTTCTCTGAAAGAAAAACAAATGAGTACAAATCTTTCTCGCTTGCTGACTCGTTCCTATTTCTTCTGGCTCTCCTCATCTTTCTAAATGAAATGATGATATGATCATCATATAATATCCCGATGATGGTACAAATGATGAAGATGGTATGTAATGATGTGGTGGTGGTGTTGGTGTTAGATCAGTCGGTTGGATGAACTAACTGACTGAAGCGCGTGTATGTGTATTCAACTCACTGTGTAAAAATGTTGTTCTTCTTCTTGGCAGGATTTGTATGCAAAATATTTGCCTTAAAATAATTTCTATCTGTAAACACAGATGGTTTTCAAGAAGGAGAGATGGAGAAACAGAGCGAAAAAAAGTATAAAACGTGAGGAAGGGAGAGAGGGAGACAGATATTTTTTTGTTCAGTCTCTTCTCCACTCATTTATCACTGGCAAGAGTTATTTTACAGACGCTTAACAACAAAACAGTCAAGTCAAGTCTTCTTGAGATAAAAAGGATCTCGCTTGCTTGGTTAATGCGTCTCTGCAAGGGTAATATAACATGATATTATGATGTGTTGTGTGGAGAAATGCCACATGAAATATGAGTTATTATTATTATCAGGATTTTCATCGTGAACATCATAGTAAGTGTGTAGGCATGTAGGTGGAACAGCTCCTAAAGAAATAAACATAAAAGAGGAGAAAAGATGAGCAAGTGCAAGGAGATCTACTTCCAGCAGCAGTAGCAGCAGCAGTACATGACAGGCTATGCTGCTTAAAGGCATGTTATGGGGTATTTTGAAAGATGCAGACAATTATTTTGTAACGCAAAACGCTTCGTTTCCCTTTCTCCACTACTCAAATTCTTTCTTCATCTTCCTTCCTCCTCCTCATCTTCGCTTTTCTAATTCTGGTGGTGTGTGCGTGTAACAATTTGTTGCTGTTGTGTCAGCATCAAGTATACAAATTGTCTGTATTATGAAGGAAATCCAAGAAGACTTAAATATGCTCAAGGATGTATAAAGAAAACATGTATTATTGTTGCAGTAATCATACGAGAAGGCAGTGAATCAAAAGAAGACGAAACAATAAGTATTTTATTTAATGGTGAAAATAACAGTATGCATTAGAAAAGACTAGGTAAAATGAGCATGTTCTGATCGGATACATAGCTGCTAAGAAATCTGGGAAAAATATGACACACATCTGACTGTATTTCTGATTGCGCAATTTTATGATTGTAATTTTATATTGTTGTTATGTCAGGTTAATGGTAAAATTGCGTAAAACAACTATCAGTTTACATTAAGCATAATCTCATTTTTTATATCTCTTAGCTCAATTACCTTCTGCCAAATACATCTTATAAATCTTTGACAAGTGTGGAGGAATGTTTAGTCCAGTACCTGATAATGATAATCCTATAGAGTAAGCTTTGAGTCGTGAGAAGACTCTGAAAACTGACTACTTCCTTTTTGATAAAGATGTAAAGCTGGCTTGTTAATAGTTGATTGAGATATATGTACTAATAAAGAGAGAATGTCTAGAAGGACATAAGAACTAGGAAATAACAATAAGTAGGAAAGTCCAAAGCCAAGTTCATAGTCGCTATTCTGCTTATAAGTGTACTTACACGGTCTATCATATATTTACCGTTTTCTTTGTTAACTATCATCATACTAGTCTTTACTACCTGGGTAGTGTGATATGTTCGTGTCTATAAATCCGTGAATAATTTTCATGTTTTATAAATACCTACATAACATGCCACTGTTGTTTTCAGTTATGACATGTTCAAGCCACAGCAGCTTGGAAAGCTGGAAAACAGACACTTGTCCAGAGTAAGGTGAAGGAGTTGGGGAAGCAACTTGAGAAAATGAAAATTTACACGTTGAATTGTCTTTTCCTTCGTGGCTCAATGTTCTTATGAGTATTGATTTGAAACAATCGATTGGAGCATGAAGTTAGTTGTACTCATAAACGAAAATGAAATGGATTGAGAATAATAATGAAAGAGCAGGTCATATTTGGAGACAACCTATACGACATGTATTTATAAAGTAGTGGAAAACAGCATATTATCGTGGCTATAAGGAAATATGAATATACAACGAACACGACAAGCCAACATTTTTTAGAAAGAAGTGTGGCAGTGGTGGCGGCAAGGTATTGGTATACTCACTAGTGGAGATAGATCATTTTAAGTTTGCATGCTTCGGTGAAATGAAATTGAAAAAATAGAAAGGAAAGATTAAACGAATGTTTTTTTATGATGAAAGAATATTTAGCACAGTGTATGTACGTAACATGTGACGTCCGTGTGTATGTATATGATGGAAAGCAATGAAAATGTTCTTCGTCTGGGGCTGACTGGTGGACACTGATAATGAGCGAATAAATAAAGGAAGGGGTAAAATGGGAGCACTGGCCTAACCTTTCCCAAAGAGAAATAAAAAATAATGAAGAAAGTTACACTTCTTTTGTAGACTTCTTAAGGAACAACAGTGCTCAGTTGCTTTTACTTTTTATGTGTTTTATCTCTTCTGTCCATGTGGGAAAATATGAGGAAAATAGTAGAACAAATAAATTGTACACTGATAAACATGAAAGAAACTGTCTATCTGGTATTTATATTATTGCTTTGTTTCAACTTTCTCTATTTCACTCCAGGGTTGAGATCTGAGTTTACAATTTTGAAAGAAATCCCAACGCTTCTAAAGAATACGGAGATCCACTGGATTATTGTCCAACCAGAAGCGAGCATCAAATTTCCGTTCCGCTCTGGCTCCTTTACCTAAGCGCCATTAGTTTCTATTTTTGCTTTCCAATATGACACGGCGGACATGAACCGCCCGCATTTTCTCAAATAACAGCTAGATATTTCCTTTTTAAAAAGAGAGATCATTTATTTCACTTGCATTCCTTTAGAGATGGTGGGAGCATGAAGGACGGAGACAGCAAAATCGCGAGAATCTTTGTTGGCTCACAGAGATATCTTTTTTTTTTCTGAGGCAGCCAAGTGACCTATGCATGGCTTTTAATCTTTTTGTTTTGAAAATCAATACGATTCAAGTGATCCTCGAAGTTGTTGTCGTCATCCTTGTCGTCCTCTAAAAAGAATCTGGAAACTTTTTTTTTCATCCTTCTATATCATCATCGTATTCATCTTATTGTCTATGTTTGTATCCGACTTACTCAACTTGCTTCCCAACTTTTTATTCGATGTGCTTTTCATCTGTCTATCATCCTTTTTATTCTGTTGAGAAGGAAGGAACGAAGAAAAAAAAGTGGAGGAATCTTTTTAGAGCTGCTTATTTAAAAGGAAAGTTTGCTCCTTCAGTAAAAAAGATAGGAGCGAACTAAGTCTCTCAATCCAACTACTTCTCAATTGATTTTTTCTTAGCTAGTTTAGCGATAATTACTAGAAAAATAGTTGAAGAGAAGAAAAGAAGTGGGAATATTTTCAAGTGGGGAGTTGGATCATAATGGATAAAATTATGCGTGTAAAATTTCAGTTGACACAGGCAACAGAGGAAACATGACTCAGTCTATGTGTAAGGCATATCTAAAAACTTTCCTTTACATCATATTTCTAATAGTGGTACGGAAAAACTGAAATGATTAAATTATACCATCCATCATAAATAATGAGCTTTAATATTAAGCACCAGCAAAACTAAACGTTTTACAAATAATAATTTTATGCAGTTGCAGCAGCTTTTTAAGCTGTAATTTACAAAAAATGTGTCAGTATGCCCATACTTTGCAAATGTAATACAAGAAGGAACGAAAATTTATCAAAAATTTAGATACAGCTTTGACCTAAAGAATGCACCGCCAACCAGTATTATAAAAACATGTTTTCCAATAATTATCAACCCTGACTCCAAAATACTCACTTTTTCTCGTCGCCAATATGAATTTAGTAAATTGACTAAAAGTCTAATTACCAAAACAAGGTTAAGCTACAGTCGAATCACCTGAATGCAACGTGTTGTTAATGTGAAGTAGTAGTCAATGAAAATTTAGGCATTCAAAATTGAAATGGTTTAGAATGCCTGAAAGGTTTGTTCTGATAGGAAATTGAATTAATAACAGCAGTAAGATTTCAACCTGATACTAAACCATAAGTAACAAATAAAAAGATAGACACTCAATAAAAAATATCTGAAATCTTATGATGAAATCAATTACAATTGTCTGAAAATGCATTGATCAGCGATGACAATATCATGTAGTTTTGTTTCCTCCACATTCATCAAGATACATAGATAAACTTTAGTACACCACATAAAATACTATGTAGATGGATTGTTTTCCATTTCTTTTTTTTGTCCGCTACAAAAATAAAATTAATTGCGAACTATATATGAAGTTAAATACCAGTCTAGCATGCTGATGGATACACTTATATTATATATCTACCATCATGTTTACAGAAAAACTAAAATAAAACTGATAATGATCTTTTGGCTGTATAGGCTTCATCGTTATCAAACTAGTGCTCGAGGGAGGAGGAGAACAGAGAATACAATGTCGTGCTTTCTGCCATACTCACTGCTATTGCCATCCAGAATCTTGATCAAGAGTAAAAAGTTGGCCATGTCGATGTGTCCTCCTCTTGGATAAAAAGCTTACAGACTTATGAACAGAGTGACTTTTACTGAAAACAAAGTGGTGGTGGTGTACTAATTACAGTGAGTGAACGAGAGAAAGAACAGAAAGAGAGAAAGCAAGAGAGAAAAAACAATAATGAAAATGTACAGTCACATTGACTATTACTTTACTACATCATCGTCATCAACAAGACGAAGAAGAAGAAGAGCAGCAGCCACAACAATGGAAAATGGACTCGACAATAATATGAGCATCTACTCCAATACCAGTAGAAAAGGTAGTGGTAGCTATTCCAACACCAGTTTTCCATGCTTTCCATACAGCGATCCTGATATTGGAAAGATGACTTGAGGAGCCAGCAGCAATATAGTTCCAGCACCGGCAGAGAAACAAAGTTGAAAAATAAACTGATGGTGGTGGCTTGTTGGCGCTTCACTTCTCTTTTATCAACTAATGAGCTACGTTACTCGTCCTTTTCTAACTCCACACATAGGCGAGTAATACCTATCATCTATATATTTATAAAAACATCGTTTCCTCGTCATCAGAAGCAGTTTACTGGAGGACCGTATAACACCATCTCTGCAAGTTTTATATTGGGGGCAGGTAAGTTTTATAATTTTATCACTTCACCCCACTTGCAATACACTTGATAATGTAATATTAAGTAGGTAGGAAAGAAGAGCTGTGTAAGTGGTTTGGTAGAGACGGCACACATGTAATAATGTGGCATTTATTACACACATGGTGTTTCTAGTAATAATGTAATTGTTGCTGTTGTGCGAGCAATGATGGTGCATCATATTGCAGGTGCATGGCCTTGGCATGAGGAGGGATTGGGGGAGAGAAAATTGTTTGATTTTTAGTTGCTGCTGGAATTACCTTAGATATTTTTTGGTGTACTACCAGTACTAAAGCAAGTTTCTGAGTTATGCCTACATTCGCCGTCAAAATATATATAGGAAGATATAGGTGAAGAGTAGAACAGGAGAGAAAGCAGAAGAGCCATAAAATGCGTATGAGTATTAATAAAATATAAATATGACTTGCTACAACCTATCCAATGATCATGATGAGGATGAAGGTAAAGGTGAAGCTCATTTATTATTAGAAAAGCTTAAACTACAAGATGATAAATCCCTCAGCTTTTAGACATGAAAATCGAGTACTGGACTTTCTCCCTATCTCTCTCCTCATTTTCATTCACTCACTATCAGTAGCTAAAACAGCAGCAATAGTGCAGAAAACCGCTCTGGTTCTTCTCTGTTGTCTGCCTTGATGTCTACCAGAGACTATCAAGTATCGAGTATCATCATCATATCATCAACACATATATCTCTTCTGTGAAGGACAGCCTTTTCCCTACTGTTTCTCTGCTTTCACGGCAATGAAAACCAGAATCCAAATTACATCATCATAAGTCTGTATTGTAAAAGTGAAGCTAAACTCACTTTCCTCTTTGGTTGTAGCACTCATCATCATGATCATCATGATCTTCATAATGATATTATTCTCTCTTTTTGCTCTCCCAAATCAAATTATATTTTCAGGTAGAAATTGTATTGCATGAACATATATACAAGTCATCTGTGGAGAATGAGATCTATTTGAGTGCTGGAGAAAGCACTGCGGACAGCGTGCGCCATATCAGTTGACTGGCCATTGAGCTCCATTATTTCAACTTTGTATTTCAAGACAGAGGAAAAGATTTGCCGAGAAAAAAAATAACTATAAAAAATGGTCATGGCCAAGCTAAAATAAATGTACTGGCAGTTGGTGGGATGGAAAGGATTTAGAAATCTCTAAGAAGAAGCGTGTGCCAATAAAAATAAGAATAATAGTAAGAGGAAGAGACAGATAGTTAGATGGAGAGAGGAAGAAAGTTACAAGATGGAAAAAAATAAGAAGAACTGGGAAATTAAAAGGATTTTCTTCTGCTTTTCTCTCTTCCTTCCTTCCTGCTAGTTGTCCATGCAAAGCTTTTACGGACATTCAAAGAAGCGAAATAAAAGGGATGGATCACATAATCATTACCATTAGAATCAGATGCTGACTGCTATCTGTCCGTCTCTACCCTTCCATTTTTTATAGAACAGGATCTCTACCTTGTCTTGACAGTAGTCAGTTAATCCAATCCAACTCTTTCAGGAAAAACCAGAGGAAGAAGAAGAATAAAGTGGAAAAAGAGAGACAGGAGCTAGAAAATGGCAATATTATACCTTTTTCTCTCTAGAAAGCAAACATTAGTTTTTCTCCTCCTATCACCAAAGTGGTAGTTGTACATAGTCATGTAGTCCTCTTTCTTTTTCTAGTGACACACCATATTAACGCTATTATTATTATTATTAGCATCATCAAAATGCTTCTAGGAAAATGCAGGACAGTTTTCTTTCCTAGCGATCTATCCATCACTTTCTTTTCCCAGTTGTTTTCCGTATGGATAATATGTAGGAATTAAGATGTGCTCCGCTACTCACTTAATTTGGAATATTAAATTTTCCTTCATCATGTCAACTTTTCCAGCAACTTGTTCTTGTAGATGTGCGATACTTTCGTCGAATGTATGGCAAAAAATATTACAAAAAATGTCAGAGGTATGTACATTCAACGTATGACTATATTGTGATGTACTACGAGCGCATGATCCATTTGTTTGAAGTAAATATTATGAAGTTACTTCATGGAACTCTAAAAATTAAGACATTCTTCTTGGCTTTAAGTAGCTTTATTATTTCTTGAAGCAAGTACATGTCATGCACTTTAGCAGTTTAGAAATTGGAGAGAGATTAAAAGTGAAATTTAAGACTCTGTTATTTAATGTTAGCATAACGAACTCTGAAACGAAACTCGAAATTATAGTGGCACGAAGGAAACTGGGTCACCAATTTTAATTGGGAATGTAAGCCAGTAGTTCAAGACATTAGTTAACTCCCAATTTGTCATGAAACATATTTATGCAGCTGGGGTACCTATAAATATTATTCAAGGATGAACCCATGCTTGCATAGCTTACAATCATGAAATACCGTCTTCTTTCCCAATGCCTCATTTGCATATCTTTTCATGTAGTTCATAATTATATCAAGTATCCGATAACAGTTTTGGGAATTTTTGTTAAAATGTATTAATTAATTGTAAGGTGAAATCTCATATTTCCCGGTAAGATAAGATATGAATGACACAAGATTCACGGCTTTCTATGTATTTCCCAACCACTTGGATCTAAATTGGAAAATCGAAGCCAGAGCAGAGCGTGGACCGACCTATCCCTGAACTTGACATTCCCAAAAGAATAGATATATCAGGTATGCTGAAATTACGACCAAAAAAAACTTGGCAGAAAGGTATGGATGTCAATGCCGTTTGCAATGTCCACCCTGAAGAAATATAAAAGTATATTCTCTAGTTCACGAACAACAGTATTTAGTTGACTACCCGAGAAGAATTTAGACGAGCGAGTAAAAGTTATGGTCGCAATATGACATCCTCATTTTGCACGTAAAACGTAACTTTCGTGTGTGCACACAAGTGAACCTATTTTAACTACATGGATTCTTTTTGTCCTTTTACGAGTCTTCAAAAGCAAAATCTTTGGCAGTGTGAGCGACTCTTTTTTTATTCATTGGCTCTGTCAAGTTGAAAATGTCATTTCATGATATTCTCCGTCTCTACTTCAGGCTCTACGTTTTGCCAGAGGGATTAACGTCTTTGTGTAATAAGTACATAATGATGAAGCACATACAGTAGAGTTAGTATAGTATATGATAATGGCAGCATGAAATCATACTTGCAAATATTGACGAATTTTGTCAGAAGACGAGTAATATTATTATGACTCTGAAGAACACTTTTCAATCTGATGATTATCCAGACAGACTCTACAATTCAACAATCCACGCGTCCAAGTTCAGGACAACAACAACAATTACCCATTTCTGATTATTTGACATGAAACGAAAGTCTACGAAAGCGAAATCATAACAGTTCCCCTTCTCACTCATCTCCGTTTCCAGTTTCTTCCATCGCAAAATCAGGTCTCTATGCATAATAATAAATATTTTATATTTTTTACAAGAATCAAAGAAAAAAATATTATGGTGACAAGTGAGGTGTAAAGTGCATTGATAGCAGCATGCATTTGTACATACATCATACCCTACATGGATATGAATACATTTCTTTTTTGACTCCTTATTCACGCCTCTTTATCCACAAAAATTGGATTCTTTCATGGCCATTTCCCCTTCTAGTTCTCCCTCTCTTTCTCTGGCTTGTGTGGTTTTCTTCATTCACATTGGAATTGTTGAATAAATGCATTCATAATGCTTTGATTACTATTCTATTCCGATTTTCAAATAAAAAAATCTCACACTAATGGAATACTTCTCATCGCACTGATAATGGTAAATATGTAGTCGTGTAGTTGTACACTGTCTAGCACTCTGCAAGTACAATCATAACCGAATGCTTTGATGCATGTAATTTCGGGTATTTATATGATAATAAAATGAGTCGGGTTTTATTTTGGGAACTTTTTTTTATCATCTTTAACCAGCGTACTATACGAAAAATCAATGTAATGCTCATGCCTGTAACAACATAATGCATGTTTCTTGTGCTATGGATTATATAAATGCCAGTGTACTACAATAATATGCCTTTTTCGTGAATTCGTACTAAACTTGTGAAAGTCAGTAAAAAACTAGCATACACGAGTACATCGAAAAGAAGGGAGTTGATCATCATCATGTCAATAAAATGAGTGCAAGTAAATAATAGTAGAAATGGTTTTTTTCTGAGTAGTTGTCATCCTAGTAGTATTCCTCCTAGTCTAACTACAATAATAACAAATAACAACAAAAAACGGGCTAACCTTTTTTCCTATTTATTATTAACCTTGCCCTTCATTCACCATTCACTCGCCAATCCCTGTTCTCCCGCTTTTCCCCTAGCATGCTATTTCCACTGTAGTGATAATAAATTCCAGAAATACTCTTGACTTGAGTTAACCAAGAAGGAATAAATAGAATTTGGAGGAAAATGCTGAGAGGGAGAGAGAGGGAAAAAGAGAGCTTTGCTTTCTCTTTTTTTTTATTCTCTGCTTTCTTCGCTTCTTCCACTCTACCTTTCTCCTTCACTCGGTTAGTCTCAATCAGCCCGTTTAGCTGGAGAACGCTAGTCAGTGGTATTGTCATCATTATTTATTTATTTATTTGCATAGAGTCACCAGAGCCAAAACCCACCACCAACACTAACACCACCACCTTTGTTTACTCCTTGTCCTACCAAGAGAAAAGAGAGTGATTGCGAGTACATTTGACAATCAATATGGTATTGAGTAGAAAGGAGAAACGAGAATGTTTTGTTTCGTAATATTATTTCCCTCTTTTTTTCCTCCTGGTTGACAAGGCATTGGCCAGGCTAGACCATCAAGTCATGTCAAAAATGCAAATAAGCAATAATTTTTTTCCCTGCTGCTGTTAGGTTAAACTGCTAACTAGTAAAAAGGCAGGAAGAACAGAGCTATCACGTATTTGCTCACTACCAGCCAAAAGAAAAATAAATTTCTTTGTATATTTTTCCGAAGAGAGAGAATTGCAATGTTTTTCTGTGGTGAAGGCTTGTCAGTGGTTGTTGGTCTATCGAGACAAACAAACATGTCAACTTGACTTAGGACAACAAACTACACTCCAAAGGGAAAATATGTCGCAGGGCTTATAGACGATTTCATAATTATTACGTTCTTGTACTCTCTTCATTTTATTATTTCGTGGGAAATGGAGGAATGCTCTCAGAGGAACGTTTTATTATCCAAAAAAAACTAGTGTAAGAAGGGATCAGTATCACTGTCACTTACTGGTTTATTACATTACCTACATATATATAGGCAGATTCAGTAAAAGTGAGGCAATAATAGCAATAATTGAAGTGAACAGGGACAGAGAAAACATTTTGGTTTATTTATTTCGTCCTTCCTTACTTTACCAGTAAAGCTGTAGTTGTGGGGATAGTTGTGTGGAATTCGGTGCACGCGTCCAACTGTCTGAATAGTTATATCATATATCGTCTAAAAATTAACTATTTTATGGGTTTTCAGGAACTATATAACCAATGCATGTGATAAGACCTGCCTTAAGATTGCACAAAATTATTTCTCTGTAAAAATCTTGCTGCTTGCCTCAAAAAGTAAATTTAAATTTTTTACGTTAGTTCTACACAACATGCCAGTTGTACGTAACACAAAAAAACTAGCTTGTGCTTTAAAATCATGGTCATATTATTATTGTTATTAATTTACTGACGATTTTGGTTATGCGGGTGAACTACTTGCTATTTCTGTTTCTTCATATGATTTTTTTTGAATTCAGGTGAAAAAATCTCAATTTTTCTGTTATTTATAGCTATTTACTGCAAATAAAAAATATGTTATGATGGCAATGACGTCCCAGCATCTGGCTTGTGCGTGACTCGTGTGAAGTAAATGCACTTCAAAGTATGTTCATGTACCTACTTCAGTAAAAATGATTTGTTAGAATGATATAGCAACGCAGATCTGCAAAAAAAATATTATTGGCTAACATCATCGAGGAAAATGAATGGTCTTCGAGTGTCAAAATATAAATTAATAGGTAGCTGACCTAAATGGACAATTACGTGAGAAAATATTATAGCATCCAAATCCCTAGAAGATCAACCAGCTGCAATAGCATAACGCGATTACATTCTTGATTTTGCAGAAATCATAAATTCTTTCAAACTTAAAGAGGTTGAAAATGCCAGAGCACATTCCATTCCAGAGTATGCAATCGTAGAAATGTGAATATTTGAAAAATGCAACGTAGAAGCAATAAAGTAGCATAAACATAGCATTTGAGTGGGACTCAACTGTTGTAATGTTAAAGCGGACTAAAATATTTATAAAAATTGTTTTGAGTTGTTTACACTATGTCGATTGACGAATGATGACAAATGCAATTGTGATTGTGAATTATGGTCGATTTCTCGTGTCGCATTTTTTCTGACTCTCTGACAGTAAAGTCAAATTCAGAGCCGATTTCAATAAATATTTCCCTGTGTTTTTTTAACAAAACTTTTAACCTTGCGAGAAAAACAAACAGGCTGCCCCTAAAAAACTGGTCTTGATAATAATTGATAATAATACGAGGGCACCGCTTGGTTTTTCGATGCCCATGAATATTCTAACAGGAAAGAGCGTTGTTTTACACCAAACTGAGAGATGAACCGATGAGAAACAGCTTCTGGTTTATGTTGCATTTACACAGCCGACACGCCAAAAATTACTAGCATGCATGCATTAATAATATTTGGACACCGAGCTGCTCGAAATCTCATATATGACTTATTATTGACAGGCTGATCTTGTGTGAAGCTGTAAAAACAAGTAGCTACCAATCAAGCAAGCTTGCAGCAAAAAATCCAATGCATAGAAGTAGGTAATTGCAATAATATTCTGCCGAGGTCTGTTTGGGGCATTCTGAAAATTTATATCGAAGAAATGCCGATAATGTAAGGAAACTAAATCAAAATCAATATTGACTTTTTAAGCGCTTCAGCAAAAACAAATTACCACTTGGGAAATGCAACTTAGTCAAATAAAAACTCGTTCGTGAGTAGGAGAGATGTGTGTGTTAAATGGTTGAATGGTGTAGACTCTAAGAGTTATGTGATTTAATATAAATAAAGTAATTATCTGTCTATCCATCTATCTATTTTCTATCAAGGATCTATTTTTAAAGTTCAAATTTAGGTCAATGCAGTGTAACAGCAAAAAACATTTTTTCCTCTTCTTTTCTATCTCTCTGACACTCAATAAGATTATTATTATTATTGGCAATTTTTTTTTCACTCATGTCATGTCCTTATGCTTCATTCATTCTTCGCTTTTTTTGAGTCCACCCGTCTCACCCTTCCTCCTCCGCGTCACACTATATAACCTATAATGCGATTCAATAATGCGCTATTGAACGCAATATAATAATTTAATGCTACCTACTTACTCTAATATTTTGTTTGCTTAATGGGCGATGGCACAAAAACATTTATCGAGGATCCTGTCGATATGATGACACTACATTGTATAATAATAGCATGACCCCGGTGCTTCAGACAGCATGCACGCAGGAGCGTAACTCTGGCGTAAAATGCAATGAGGATAAGCGATGTGACAAATTGCTCTCTCGTTAACTACCTCCATTTTTAACTCATCATACAGCTCGTAGCTCGATACGATACATGCATACAATAAAGTTATAGTATTTCCATGCTTTTGTTGTGGTGGCTAATATTTTAATGGTTTATACTTTTCTCTGCGTCCTGTCCACCACCTGCCTTTCAGTGTGTGGCTCTTTTTCGGAATGGCTTCTTGAAACGCACACATACAGCACATCTTTGTTGTTGGGTGTGTCATGTCATGTCACGAGCATTTTTTTTTTATTTGAAGAGATTTATAGAGCTCCCCAGCATACCATCACCACCATGATCATCACAACGACCACATTATCCTCATCATCTCCTTGTTGATTGTGAGTTTCAATGAGCTAAAATGTTATATGTGGTGAAGGGGGAAGTGTAAACAGAGTCAGAGCGAAGGCATAAAGAAACTGAAAACTTTGTACGGGAGAAACCATACAATAAAACCGTTCGTCCGTCTGCCTACGCACTGTACTATTACCACACGTACACGCCACACACTGCCACACCATCATCACTCACTCCACGACCCTGTAACGTGCTCGACATTCTTTAATAAAATGAAATCTCAATAATATATTTCGCTTGTAGTGTGCTGGACTTTAAAAAAAAACTTTTTTCTCACTTGAGGATTCAATAAGCTATTTCACTCCCGTCACGTCACATTAAAACCGCGATACATGTAAGGAATGAAATCTGTTGAGAAACTCGTGTAGAGAAGTGGCACAAAGAGGAAAGAAATAATGCATCCATTTGAAATAAGTTGTATGTCATACGATTGTCGGTCACGCTTTAAATCTGGAAATATGTTTAGCCAATGGCTTAGGAAGTTGGTTATGCAATTTATAGGCTTATAGGATAGACGGATAACATTATCTATTACTATTGAGCAGTATGTATTATCGGAATGTGGGAAAAGTATAAGGCTGCACTTTTGGGAAGATACATTTGCAAACTGTGACACTCTTGATGATGTTGTTGACACTGCTTTCTTCCGCAAGCGGGGTCTCTTGTTGAGTCGATCGTTGATGATTTGATGCGGGATTTCATTGGTGTGCGCGGCGACTCTCTTCTTTTGCCAGCAAGCAAACGAGATACAGCAACCCCAAAATAATAACAAATGTGTCAAGACCCTGATCCATTTTTATAGATTTTCTCTAACTCTGCGTCTCCACCAGCAACAAAAAAAAATGAAAATGACAGTGTTGATTTTCTCGCAAGTTACAACTTTCGTTTCAAGTTTTTAATGTGACTTCATTTTCGTGCTGTTGTCGGGTGACGACAGAAGAGCACACAAAGTAAATAAGTAGCTAAATAAGCTTTTCTCTTGGCTAGGCATTTTGGCTAGATGAAAATGAGCCTTTTATGTGCTCTCCATGCTGCTGCTACCTTCACTTTGCATTTCACAGAATTGCGAATTCTTATTGCTCGCGTAGGCAACAGAAGAGCAACCCTCTGCTTGATTGACTTTTTCCAATTTTATGCTTCAAGAAATGCGTGTTAAAAATTTCAGCTAACTAAGAAACTTTTACTTGAGTAGATTTAGCATTAGTTAGTGTTAGGCTTACCACTTTTCCAAATCCTTGTATTTTAGAGCATTTCCCTTTT
>JAQIXX010001552.1:0-32437 GCA_034700605.1 Willowsia nigromaculata
GATTTCATTTCTGGCAAGTAAATTCGATTGTTTTGTATGCTTACTTTATACTAATTCGATACAATCCTAATTTTATGGTTTATTACCATGAGCTGTTGGTCAGTTCTATACGGTCCGATGATATTTGGGTGGTAACTCTATATTTATTCGGAAAATACAAGCTCTAAAGTTGAATGCTCATCTTTCTTGCTTTTGATTTTATCATTGAATCATAAAGTTGTAAGGCATATGTAATTTGTGCATGTTTCAGATATGTAATAATAGACGAGATTAGCGCAAGTTTAAGAAGCTTAAAAACAACAATGAGAAATTCAACTTCACCAGTACCAGCTTTATTTTTGTATGGACAAAAAAGAACATATACATAATTGCATGCCCTGCTATACAAAATTTATTTAGGAATTTATTGGAATTTAGGAATAGGAGTACAATGTTATAATAAATACGAAGTTATGCTGTAATATGAAATAGATAATATGCATACATTATCCTGTAGCATTGGGATGAAATGAAGTTCAAGACTTCAAAATCAACAAATCAGCAAATAATTGTCTTTGTTCGCATGAAAAATTTTAGAAGCTGTGCTTTTCGCATCAATCTTCTAGAGTCTAGACTCATAACGGTGGTGTACGTTTTTTGGTTTTTTACTCGAATATTTAACAGAACAGAACAATGTTTAAGATGAATAAAAAAGTGTGTAGCAATGTTTTAAAATCTTGAGAGTCATAATGCATTCTACCAATGATTTAAAAAATGACAGCTGGAAATACTTTAGCTTTAAATAATATTTGCTCTGTCAAGTATGTTCAAAGCTCACCACAAATAATTATGAATGAACATTGTAGTTGATTTAAATGTGTCTTTAGAATAAAATCTTTACTTTGGAAATACTTTGACTTTAAAGATTTGTTTGTATTTATATAATATTAAAATTGATATAGGTAATATTTAGGTTTCAGGGATATGTCATTTAAAAATTGTCTTTATGTCTGGATATCAAGCATTAAGCAGCAAGGATTATTAAGAAAAAGGATCATGACTATGACATGTTAAAAGTTTATAATTGGAACCTTTAGTATGACTTTAGTTTATGTATGTGTAGCGGAAGATGTTGCTATTTTGACACATAACGTGACCGGATGCATGGACTAATCAACCAGACATAATGTTTATGCTCATTTTTAATGGAAATGGAACAGAGTTAGCCACAGTCACTATTTTGTGCTCACAAGTAAGAGTACATTTATATGCTACGCATTCAGCATGAAGCCCTTTTGCATACATCCTGTCAAAATGCTTATAGACAAACGTTTTCCTTAATTCTGCTGCTGTTGTTGGCTGCTAAAGAGCAAGCGAAGCAGGCGTACTCCTTGTTTGCAATCTCTCAATGTTGTATGTACCTGTTGGAAAGCTCTATATAAGATTTTTTGAACATCTGCCTTTGCAAAGATCGTTATGATGGTAAGCCTCACTTATCAGGAGTTACCACTGACATAATGCTGCAGACAGATTGCAGCAGCAAAGAAATATAAGAGCTTTTTGTGCAAAACGTAAATATTTATCTTCTCAGTTTACGACGAGAGGAACTGCTGCTGCGAACTTGCTTTTACTCGTTCATTCTTCTGCACTTTGCACTCAACAGGCAAGCACATAATACGTAATACCTTTACGATCAAATGAAAAGCAAGCTATAAAAACATTACTATGTGGTTCCATTTCTCTTGCATGAGTATATCTTGACATATTATACTGGTTGCAAATTTACAGAAGGAATAGGCATAGGCATGTGGAATTGACCGAGTGTTTATCTTTTTTTTGTTTTCGCTCCTCGTCTGTTCTTTTCCATTCTTCGTGGAAGTAGCAACAAAAGTGAATTGCTAACTAATTGAATTACACAACTGCTTGATCAGGTTGTAACAATTTTGAAATATTTATAGGGGGCCTTTAAATGTAAAGGAAGGATCTAGCACGAGAAGTTGTGAAGTGAATTGTGCAACGACTATTGTAAAGTAATTAATTTCCTGACAGGAGAAAAATATTGCTATAATACAGAAAAAAATCCGTCAAAACAAAAATATTTTATGTGGCAGAAGGTGCAATTAAATCGCAGTCGTTAACAAAACTGGAAGAAAGAAACTTTGGGAAGCTGCTTTGTTCACGTGTGTGCTCCAGCGTAAGTGTTCTGCGCATAATGATTGTTTCAATCGTCTATAAGTATCCTGCGTTTTATGGAGTATATTGCTGCTCCTATCCACTCATTCAAACATAAGCATAATATTTGACCGTTGACCAATGCTTGGCTGAGAAATCATATTTTTGTAAGAACTTAAATGGCCAGCAGCATGTAGCAGTACAATTAAAGTAAATTAAAGCTAGGCAAATGCTAAAAGTATGTCATGTCAGCACGTATACCAATGGACCAAAAGTATGTTTGATGTTCTTTTACAAACACAAATTTACTTTCATTTTTCATTTCCAAGAAAAGTTATTAGTTATAAGCTAGCCGCATGCATAGCCGTGATTGACGTGGCGTTGGCTGTGTTATAGAACCTGCCAAATTGAACTTAATGCATTTTTATGCCAAATGATCCCATTTGACTTCTGTTGTTAAAATTTCACTTTCTGTGTATGTGCTCTTCATTTTGGTCAAGAAATGGAAAACATGTTAACTTTACGTTTGACTTTAAAGGGATATAAAGGGACCTTGAAATGAAACGAAAGTACATCATATAACATGTAAATATTATAGAAGAGGACCGATAGATGCCAGAAAGAAAAATTCATTGTCAAACACAATTTTTGTGGTTTTCAAATCGAAAAGTTAGAGTGCTCACTTGTTTCACGATATTTTGATCTAATCTTTGGTAAATTCATGCACACAATATCCCAGATCCAAAGATTAAAGATCAAAGAACAAAGATCCCAAAAGGGAAGAACGCAAACACAAAACAGTCAATTCGAAAACTGGTTTTTTCAGTCGGCGACTAGTAATGATTAGAAAACATAAAACATAAAAATATGACAAAATACTATGTAATTGCAATATAAGGTTCTGGCTATCTATATAATAGGTAGGTAGCTTTATTTTTAATTATACAAATATACAAAGAATACTCAATGAGTAAAGAGTTTCTTTGAGCTACGAAACTTGCATACCAAATTTGGTCCAAATAGGTCAAGCGGTTCTGGAGATTGACGTTTGACCTCGTGACGCTTGACCCCTTTGACCTGTTGAGCCCAAAATCAACAGGGGTCTTCCCCTTGACATATGGAGCTTGCTTACTAAATTCGATTTAAATCGGTCAAGCGGTTCTCGAGATATCGTGCGGACAGGCAGACAGATCGACAAACAACAATCGCATAACTCATCTTCGCAATAAGTTTATGAAACTCGTCTCCTCATGTGAAATTCAAAAAGAACATTCTGACTCTGTGCATAAAAATTAGCACAAAGTGTTTAATTTGCTTGTAAATGTGCGTAAATCAGCAAAACGTTGACATTAAATCCGAATATTTCCAAATTTTGCCCAAAAATCTCAGAAAAAATGTCATATTTCATGTCATATTTTGCCCAATTTGATGTCATATTGTCATACATATTTTTGGGAAAATTATGTCATGAACTTCCGAGCCTTACTAATGATATTGGGTATTGATGCAATTGCACTTATGTATAATTAAAGCTATATTGCAGTTACATTCAATTTGAAATGAGTGAGGTAGTTAAAAAATTGAGTCATGTTCAATGCACGTTGCTAGAATCCATTATTTCATCATAATGTATGTGTATCATGCATTTCATATTAAATACTAAACTATAAATGATTCATTTTATCTGTCCAAATTTTAGGATGGGGAATTCCAAGGGGTAATGCGTTTCTACTTCCAAGAGGCGGGTGCAAAAGTGGCCACAAAATGCATACGAATCTCATCCACCGCTACTACAAAGGCTGTGATCGAGACTCTAATCGAAAAGTTCCGTCCAGATATGCGCATGCTTTCTGTGCCGCAATATGCCTTATACGAAATTCATGAAAGCGGAGAAGAACGGAAGTTGGATGATCATGAGAGACCCCTGCTTGTCCAACTCAACTGGCACTCAGATGACAGGGAAGGGCGATTCCTCTTGAAACGGATAGATGAACAAGTCCGTTACGACTTTTCAGTAATGACAAATGTAGCTTTTTACTTTTTATTTCACACATTTTGGTTTTTATTTGCGTCTACCAAATAAGTGTAAAATTTTACACAACACAACTTATTGGTTTACGCTCTGATAAGCTTACAGAATTGAAATGGATTTGTTATTATTTCTTTATTTATTGCATCACACTCAACAACGAACCATCCCAATAGCCTAGCAAAGTCGTGCCTGAAGTGACAATAAGCGAAAGTTTCAAGAGGAAGTTGAGCAAGCGGGAGAAGAAACAATTGAAAAAGTTACAGGAGAAGACGAAAGCTGCAGAAGCAGCAAAGAGCGCTGCGGAAAAGCTCTATAATGGTATGTCTCACAGCATTTTACCACATTTATAAATTGTGAATTTACTACTTTTATGAATGCATATTGTATTCCAGCCACTCAAAAGAAGCCAATCTTTAAGTATTCATCGACAAGTTTAGTTGACTCACTTGAGAAAAACTTTTTTTATCCATTTTAACTCTTTAGTAAGAAGACATTATTGAAACTTTTTTAACAACAGGAGATAGCGTCATCTAATTTTCGAAATGGCCTTGAAAATTATTTCAAATAATTGTTTATTTATTTATTAATGAGGCTCAACTTGTTTTCACTTGACACAGTTGCTTTGATATTAATTGTAAAATTTCTTTGTTTTATATGGTTTGTGAATATTACTACAGTATAGTTTTCTCTCATTTCCCTCGTATAATATAAGGCTGAAAATACAAAACTTATTGAGAGACATTGAATTTGTCAAAATAATTTTGTGAATTCAAAGAAAATATATTATGGAACATTTGCGTTATATAAAGCTTTAATTTGTCATGACATGCGTTGATAGACAGTACTACCATAGTACATTATTATGCAATGGCAGTCTAGCAGTAATACTGACCACAAATATTCGCGATTCCTTTTCAACCTCTAAAGTTCTTATCTTCTCGGCAGCCTACCGTTTCGTTTTCCAATTTCCTTTAAAATATTGAGATATAATGGGCAAAAACCGGAAGGAAAATTGTTTTTTGTGGTGAAAAGATGTTTTTCACAGGAAGCCACTGCATGCCATGTGGCGTGTATAAGTGTTTACACTCACTGTACGTTGTACTTGTATAGTGATGATGATACTTTACTTTCGTGGAAGGTTTTCGTCTTTTATAAAGAAATAGACCGTTAAGTTTACGTGCGCAAACAGAGACACGCCAAGACAAATTTTTTTTTAAACAATTGCATGCCCAAGCAAAACGAGTTGCGTCTCATCGTCAGTGTTTTGAGCTTTGAAGAAAATCCTTGCGAAACAAAATATTTGGTATACAAGTACTTCTCAGCATGAACCACAAAGTATAAAAAGTACTTTAGTTTATAGTTGTTTTTGATCTGCTTATTATGTAGTTCTCGAGGAGGAGGATGACGGAGACAGAGATGGAAATGCATAATAAAAACAAACACAAATATACCAACATCCAACAAACATCCAAGTGCAAACTGTGAGGTAGAGATAGGGCGTTTGCTAAAACGGAAGTCTAAATTATATAAAACTTTGGGACAAGAGGATCCTCTCTTCTTTCTCTCCGCGTTAACATTGTTGTTAGTCACATAAAAGCAAGAAAGTTTGTCATGTAAATTATGGATGCGATGTTCACATTTTTAGCCTTGTCGCTGGTGGACTAATGTACTGCTGCGAGTCTATAACTATGGGCCATCTCCGAGAGTTGCATTTTACTCCAGCAAATATTGGTTGGCCGAGAAATACTGTTTTAGGATGAGTGGGAAAATGAGCAATCCAATTAATTTTTTTACACAAAAGTTTTAGCACGAGACATGCATGACTGAAACCTTTCACACAGAAATAGATTTTTAGAATCATAATAGCATTGGCATGCTGAACAAACAAAATGACAAGGACAGTCCAAAAATATCTCCATTTCAACATCTATCCGTGGAACCAATATTATTCTAAGGACATATGTATATCTGCTTAGATTCATTCATGATAAATGGTTACACTTGTAACTTGTGAATATGTAATCTGTCGTCACCTAAAATCGCTAACGAGTTGGCATTTATGAAGTAACTTCAGAATATAGCTCAATAGACTCCGTTGTAGTTTATAAATAATGGTTTTAAGCATATTATGAATTTCACTGGAAAAGGACGCATGATATAGGAAATAGTCAACAGTACCGAGCGTTATTTTATCTACTCCCACGTCCTTTTACTCCTCTCTGTTTATAGTTTGCTAACGTGGGTTTCATTCATGTTTTGTAGCAGTTGTAGTAAAGAGTATTTTGGCGTCAATTTTGTTGTGTTTTGATGTAACTTCCCAGCTTCTTCTAAGGGTTTTACATACCCACCAAGGTGCAGAGGAGTTTTGGAAAGTTGAAAGAAAGTGCATAAAGTGTTTTTAAAATGCTTTGTGAAACATTATCCTACATTTGACACTCTAGTTCTTCCAACGAGTTTGGAATTCTTTGGATGTGATCTGTATGTATAATAGATGGAAATTTTAGCCCATTTTATGAACTAAATACATGCGTTGCGAAATACGTCAGGGTTTTTATATCAGCAGCGGTCATCTATGGGTGAACAAAGGGACATGTTGCGAAGCGCGCTTGTCCTACTAAAAAGTTAAAAAATGATTGTTGGTTATTTTCTAAAGTGTCTCGTTTTAATTTATATTAGATATCTTCTGGCAGGTTAAGGTTTCTCTTGAGTCAAGATTGTCTGCAAAGTATGTATGTATCCGCCATACATACTCCAAATTAGTATGCAAATAACTAACATTATGAACTTGAAATTTGGCAATTTTGAGAAACTAATGTAATGAGCTCATCAACCGTAATTCAATTTCAACCCAGCCTTCCGGAAAATTTCAGAATAAGAATTGGAAGAGACGACAGGGTTGACAGTAGTGAAGAGAAAAATAATTCAATAAGAATAATTGAATCGTATCTGAACGATGCTGAAATAGTGCGCTTACATGATTCTCTATTAGAGCCCGATATACATTAGAATATTATTTGAAAAAGTTTCAGATCCAGAAAGAAACCTAAAACCTTGCAGCTACCCGTCTATCAAGCCATTATTAGTTTGCATGAATTTTCACAAAGTTGTTTTGCTGATTTCATGCAACTTGAAGTAGGTACATCTAGCGTGTGTGTTGCATGGTTTAATTTAATTTCTATTATAGGTAATCTGATTGATACATATATAATTATATTAGGATTTGAATCCCCATACCGAATTCCCATTAATTTCACTAATTCTCATTGTGATTTGGATTTATGTCTCTCTGTCATCTGCGTTCATGTTAATAATGTTAGTAAATCCGAATCAGCAATCCTGTTTGTATACGAACGTTTTAGAATGGATATAAGCAGAATCTTCTTTTCTTAGAATTTATGCACCCTCAAATTCGACGTACCAATTTGCTGCAGATTTAAGTGACATATCTATTTGAATTTGAGCATGAAAAAAGTTTCAAATCTTATGGATAATAGGTAGTGGATGAAAGCACAATGGCACAAGAGCTGGTTGGTTGCATTAAAAACTATAATTTATTAACAGACAATGTAAATCCTTGTTTTCTTTTCTCATGTAGAACTTCCGGAGACAAGTTTTACAAGATCGATTTCAAACCCGGAAGCGGTGATGAGGAGACGACGTCAACAAAAGTTGGAAAAAAAGTTGGCTCAATTCCGCTCTCGAGACGGAGGCCCAGATACTGGAGGAACGCTTAAAATATATGGCCAATCACTCTGCGAAGATGTTCCATACAAAACCCTTCTACTTTCAGTAAACGACAATGCAGCATACGTTGTAAAAGAAATGCTTGCAAAGTACGGATTGACAAATCAAGATCCACAGAGCTTCTGCTTGGTTCAGGTATGTAAATTTGAATAATGTTGGATACAGTTTTCAAGTTCATTCATTTTCAAAAAGTGTATCTTCTCAATTTCATTCATCGAGTTTCATAAAATAGCTAAACAGTTAAAATATCAAAAGGTTGCAATTTTTAATCGTACATGTCTTTAATTTAATCAAGCTTGAAAAGTTCTAAATAGACGCTCAAATTGATTAGGTTGAGTATGCCAAGCTCAGCTAGTACAGTAATGTAATTTGAAAACGGCAATGTCGTTGGCATTTACTAGGAACTTGTGTTGTTAATTTTTTAAGTGGCCCGAGGTCATCATTGCCCTGATGAAAGATAAAGCACATAGACAAACACTACCCCCGCATAAACAAAGTAGTGGTACCTTAACAGTGAAATACCTGGAAGCTAAAAATGTATTTTTACTCACGGCGAGACAGCAAATGTTCATGGGAGCATCGAGCAGGCAATATCCGAAAATCTTATGTACATATATGACACGAGGCAAGTATGGTTATGAATGCTGAGAAAGTTTGACTTAAATTCAACTTCCGTTTTTTTGCATATATTTGTAGTGTGCACTTCACCTTCCACCTTTATTTTTCACTTTGCATAGCGAAAGCTGTTGGAATATTGTCATTCTTAGTGGTTACGACAAAGTGTGTTAAATTATTATTGCTTTAAACCCCAAGCATTTAATTATTACAGCAAAGCAAAAGGGTAGCTTCTATTCGTGAAAAAACTGAAGCGTTCCTACACACACATATCCTTATACTACCTTGAGTAAACGTACGACACCATGTAATTCGAGCTTCCGGAACAATTCTAAATACGTTTTTGTGAGCATATACAAGGAGATATGCTTTGTAAATGTAATCTTGTACTTAAGCACCAAGGATGGAGAACGAAAGTGCATTTACTAATTGTATTATTGCTAATTGTTATAATAACTCTGAGATCAACTTGGCCACGAAACACGACTACTTTTAATGGGCATACAGAATTTAACATAAGTTCCGTCATGAGCTTCCAGATTCCAGATAACGACATTCCTCTCGACTTGTATTTACATCTCTGCTAGAATGAAAGTTAAAGCATTTCTTCGTATAGTACTTAAATGTGATATTAAAAAGCTTAGGGACTTTACCATAATATCCTACATAGTCGGAATAAGCATAAATATAGTCCTGCCAGGGTGGTTTAGGTGCATTCGATCAATGCTGCAAGTCAAATGGAACTCATCTTGTTTATTTTTCTTGATTCACCCGGTCGCTTGAGCTTTTCAGAACAAGATATTTACAAAAAAAAAAATAGAGCACAACGACCATTGAATGTGAAACAAGAGAATTTTATAATGTGTGCTGTTACGTGTTTAGAAATGCATTTTTCACGAGAATGTTAAAATGAATTACTGTTGTTTTCTCTTTTAACAGGTTACAGAGGGCGAGGGAGGTGAATACATCTTAGATGATGACGAATCTCCTTTGGCTATACTGATGAGTCAACCCAACGATCGAGGTATTATGAGCTTATAATCTGTACACAGTAATTTCCTGTCCATGCAATTTTTGTTTAAAAATCGCCATATTCTTTAATATGTATTTAATTCCTGCTGGAAAAGGGAAATATTATTGACAGGCATTGAAAACATTTTTCATCCATCTATAAATGTGCGCTTTTACTAATTTAGTTAACCGCTTGAAATAAGCCTGGAATCCGGCATGCTTTAAAAGTGTTGTGGAACTTCATGTTACTTTAAATTACTAACATGTTTACTAGTTTCGATTGATAATACAGGAAAGTTGTTGTTTGCTCCTAGATATTAGATTATAGATATTATATGCTATACATTTTGTGGTCTTACGAATATATGGACAGGATGTTATTATAAATTCGAAAGAGAAAGAACAGCACAAGACATAACATATTCCAACAAAATGCCGTACTCTAGCCTCAGCCTACAACCCTTGCATGGCAGAGTAGTTCTTTCCATGTCACATTTATGCTGGCTTAAATTTGAGTTCAATCGATGCTTTGTTGCTTTCCAACTAGTTCTCCCACCTTCCACACTGTCATGCTGATAAGCATGGAGTTGGAGTGGCTGGTGTGTGGAACAACGTAACTCCATGCAACAAATAGAGAAGTTTGCAAAGGTTTTGGCCTGAGTTGTCTGTCAGTTGTGGTTACGACAGCACGAACATTTGACGTGTGTACGTAAATACATAATACACATTATATAGTACACACGCGCGACAGGCGTCGTCGCCGTAGTCGTTTTGTTACCAGTTAAATAAAGTCTCATTGACTTGACTTTAATGTTTTACTCTTTTACAATTAGAAATAGTCGTCAATTTTTATTAGTGCATCAACCGAACAAGTAGATTTTGCTAGTATTTTTGTCGTATGAAATTTGCGGTGCCTGTTTGGTCAAAAAATAATCAAAGATAACTATAGTCCAGGTAATTAAAGCAATATACAGACTTGCAAAAAAAGTGGAAAAAGCTGGAAAGACCAGAAAATAGCATGTTTTGGTAATATTCTTTATTCGTGTGGTTCTTCGAGATTTTTAATAACATATACAAGCAAGTGCACAAAATATGGATCGCACTTTTCAAATTTTAAAATAGAATCAGTGGTGAGTGGTATTGTGTTTTGACAGGTTGTGTATTAAAGTTGCTTACAAACAGTAATCTCTCATGGTGTACTTTTCTGTGCAGTTCCAAAATGACATTTAAATCAGGATTTATTTCCAAATACCATTTACGTAGGTGTAAGGCATATTGTTTTTCACAATCAAGTGGATAAAATGTTTACGTATGAATCAACTTTTCATGAATATACACACATACATGCATAGTGCAACAATAAACTCAAAGGATGAATTCCTTATAGTGAAAATAGTCAATCTTCATGTACGTATGAGTATAAACAGAAAATTCTTGAAACTAAACAACATAAAAAGATTGAACTTTTCTAATTTGAACTGAAATTTTCAAAGAATCTCCCTTGTGTTTATTGCTACAAATAAGTGGTCGTAAAATTCCTGGCTTTCATGCCATTCCTTCCATTCACACTTCTCTACAAGACGAATCTCTTCTATGAAAAATTTCTTTTGATTCAAAAGACTGAGAGCAATGATGGGTTTGTGGTCCTTCTCTACTCGGAGACGGAATTGTCAAGTGGAGGTGGTTCTGGGTATGTTACTTGCTGTGAAAGTTTTTGTAAATGCATTGCTAATAAACATAAACAATATACTTTCCAGTACATAGAGTTAATTTAAGTTACATGACTATTTCAATCATTTACGGAAATTAAACTCGGCACAGTTTGAAACAATGACATTCAGGTATATCCGCATGTGGGTACTCTATTTAATTCTTTCCTGACACTTTGCCAGACAAAATTGCTGACCGAGTCAAAAAGTCATTCTTTTCATGTTTGTTACACAATATGTCCTTTCTCAATTACCAGTGCCATGAAGGATCATGTTGCATTACCTATATGCGTTCATTGCAAGTGTGACGATAATGATATTGTGACATGAAGAGTAATAATGAATATTCTTGATTAGTAAATGCTACATATATATCATGATGCTGTCATGTACTTCTTTAAACGAAATTTGTGACACTAGACAATGTCTAACCTTGATCTTCATGCTTAGGCATAATAAATTGAAGAGAAAATACAAACAAACGATGGTAATATTTCCGGTGTCGAGCAAGTTTCATTTTGTTAATAGAAGTAGGCAACTGCAGCTAAAGGATGGTGTGATGAGCACTATGTGGAATTATATTCTGTGACAATTTATCGTTAGCAATTATTGCAGAGCTGCAAAAATGTATCCTCTCACGTCATATTAAAAGTCACGATAATTTGCAGTGGTCTCACAAAGTGCATGTTTTACCAAATTACTATTAGAATCAGTCTAGGTAGTTTTCTTTTGGAAATGAGGCACATTTTTACAATATGGGGCAGTATGAAACTCAAAGTGGATGTCCATGTCATTCATCACATATTTATTGCAGAATATTCGCGTGCTATCTGGAGCTACATACTTACTTTATGTATACGCGCACAGTCAAATTTACCTAATAACATTTGTTACGAGTTATGTTATGATACAAGGTTAATAACCACAAGGAAGAGAAGTATATGGAAGAAAGAATGTTTTAACACGTAACATATTTATCGCACATGTTTGCATTGCATAGGAAGTAAAAGTAAAATAACTAAATCTATTTGTACCAGAAAAGCTTTCATGAAATGAATAATTTTCAAGACTAATTGTCTTGAACAAAACGAATGAATTTTTTTAGAAATTCTTTTGAGCTTAAAATCGTGTTAAATTCAAAATGCTTCCACGAATTTTCTCATGTTTTGCAATTTTCAACGAGATGACATATCTAAAGCCTTTTATAGAGACTCCAAGCTGAAATTGCTTTTGCTACTCATATAACAGTTTCTCATTTATGGCTGCCTACACCATCCATGGGTAACATTCGAGGAAAATAAGTAGTAAAAGGACAAGTGAAAGAACTGGGCTTTTCTTTGAAAGAGCGGTCCTATTTTCTTATGACATAATATATTATACATAAAATTTCATGTGAGTAATGGATGAAAGATGACAAAAATGTCCACAAAGCTCGTCATTTTATGAAATTTACTAAGAAGTTATACTCTTTGTGTTGAGGGAAAACTACTTTCTATTTGGAGGAAATCTCTACGAATGTTGTGGCTTCAAAGTTTTCGTTTCCATCTCGGTAGTGCCGACTTTTGTAATGGTGATTCAATGTTTTGCTCGTAGCCTTCATGGAACTCAACTGGAAAGTTAGGGCCATGCAGTATCAATTTCCATTTCAAGATTCGTCACGACGCAATTGATTCCCATTATTTTTTCAGTCGCTCTTTTGCGCACTTGTTTACATTTCCCATTCTTTCACAAGGGTATTTGTACCATGAGGATTCAAAGAAACATAGACAAGAGAAAAGAAAACTACGTAAACACAACTGGCACTCAACTGGTAGCAGATGAAGGCTCGTGATGATGAATCACAAATCGAGCAAGTTGATTGAAAGTATATTGCAATCTGTACAAAGAATACAATCCCGTTTAGCTATCCGAAAATCGTAGAAGGGTTTCGTGCGAAAACCAAGGAATATTTTACACTAAAATAAACAAAAAAGCTATCAAGAATAGAACAGTGTGTATCTTCAGCTTTTATTGCTTAATCGGTTTACGTTTTTAGATTAGTGAAAATTATATTCTGCTTGATAGTTGATTTAGCACTTTTGCACTAGAACGTCTGAACTGAAGTCTGAGGGTTATATGAAAAATTATGACTCTTACAGCCCAAATATGAGCAACACGTGTTGCAATCAGAACCAAAGGTAACATATATTTTTTTGGAAAACTCCAAAACTAAAAAGAGCATACGTAGGTATCGCTAAATATTCTTCATCCCATATTTGATTACTTTTCAAAGAGGTTCCACCTATCATTTATGCATCTCATACTCAGAAAGCAATCCAAACAATGCATGCAGCAATTTGGTTTTGGTATATGTCAATGCAGATATATATTTAAGGATATATGGGTTTTCAGTATTATTAAATTTGTGCCGTATTCTGCATTTCCGTAGTTCAAAATATTTGAGTTGATTTATAGTGCATTGCTTTTTAAGATTAACTCACGTTCCAGAATGTGTGATCGAGCGAGTAAGCAATGTGTCAATTTTTAGTTGTAAACAAAATAGAGCATGTTGCAAAGATCTAGAATTATATTTTATTGTGTCACAGATTTGGAGCAAAGCTTTTATAAAGCATTGGATTTGAATTAGAAAATAAAATTTATTTCACGAATGTTAAAGTTCAAAAGGAATGTAAAATCTGCGACTCAATTGATCTAGCGTAATGCACACTACACTTTGTATTTACTGTCTAAAATTGACATTTTGAGTTTCATGAGAAATGGTGTACATTGTCAAAAATCTTGAGTGGTTTTATGTAACATTCAATCAAGGAACTTTGCTTTGTTTGGAACTACTTTGTTTGACGACAATGATGCCCCTAAAGCTTTTACGCTCATGGACACGCATTTCACATTTCTTTTCCCTAGAATCTCAATATCAACAGAGAGCAAGATCTCATGTTTTCTTGTTTTGCTTTTAAATTTCAGGTTCAATTATGTTCCACGTGAGACGACGACCTCCGGACTGTCATCCAAGAAAACGAAAGAAGAAACCTATGCGAAGGGCTGATGACGAAATAGGAAGCGGCTACAGAGGAAGTTATGACGGGCAACACGAGCCGATGCTTGTTGAACTTTTACCAGGTAATCTTTTGCGATTCTCAACCTGATGCTAGTAATGATTACAGTTAACGAGTACTAATTCAAAATTCAAACATTGTGGTTTGGATACATTCTTTAAGACTCAATGAAGAGAAAGCAGACGGTAAAGAAAGTTGTAGTACGTATGTTGTGGTTGTTCTAAGAAAATGTTGAAAAGAAAATCCTCAAATGCGGCTGAAACGAATAGAAACTTCGAAGCAAGAGAAATAGTCGTAAAGTCTCTTCGATTCAAGAGTTCAGGTGTGCTCAGGTTAACATTTTGTCTTAATGACACACGTACTGGTGTTCATTGCATGAATTTGACATATATTTGGCTGAATATGAATTATGGTACCCCAACTGTGATAAAACAAAAGATGACAAGGCATTCATACAAACAATAGATATTTCTTTTTATATATTATGTAATATTATTCTACAATGGCATAAAGAATATTTCGACACAAATGAATCTCATGAATCATGAGACAACAATATTTTTTTTCTATACATGAAATGCAATGCAATTTTTTGGCTTTTATTGGAAGAATAAGAATATGCTTTTACTTTGAGGAAATTGTTTATTTTTTCTCTCTGGCTAATATACAGTCAAGGAAAAATGGTTTGTGAATCTGTATTTAGTTGTCTTCTCAAATAATGCATTGTCCTGCTTTTCTGTCTTTCTTTGCATGAAAGATAATCCTAATTCAATACTTTAGACAATGTTTGCAATATCATTCTACGGAATAACAGTCAATACTGTGCAAATACTCTTTGTTTATATAACTGCTCTTCTGACTAATGAAATTGCTATTTTATAAACGAAGCTGGAGAGAAGAGAAAGTGCTTCTTTTTTGTAAGCTGGTAATGGAATTATACTACTAATGTTCATAGTAATTATGTAACAGAACACAAGAGAGAATACAGTAAGCAATCAGAATGCTTCACTAGTAAGAGTAGATACGCATATTCACCAATCAGGCCAGTGCAGTGCATTTATGTATGTCTTGTTTCATGAGAGGATGATAAAAGCTTCTGATGTCTCTTTAAGCATCTTGTTGAAGGTGGTGACTTTGACTAACTTCACTTTTCCTACCTTTGTACCCTCTCACAAACACATCATCCTACAAATTCACAATCTAAACTCAAACTCCATTTTCCGCAGTTCGCTTTTATAAAAGGCTGTCGACCCTACTTTAGTAAACAATATTGCTTCAGCAAAATAACTTGAACAAGAAAGGAAAGAAAAATGGCAATGTTATACATCCACTGTTATTACATGGAGAGATCCTATCACAGATTTAAACAACTGATATGGTGCTTTAGCGTTATGTGTGCGTTAATGTGGCTCGTGTAGGTGCATGGACATTTCATTCCTATGTGTGATTAGCACTACCTGTGTTACTGCTATACGAGCATGTAAAAGAAAAACTTTCACTCACACACACACTTATTGTTTACTTTCACATGCATGACAGGTTAGACAACATGAAAGGAAAATTGATGTGAAAAATGCTGCAACAGGAAAAAAATTAGGAATTGCGTCATTCTCTCCTTATCCAGTTTAACTAAATATAGTTATGAAAGTGGGTCAGTTTGTCTACAATCACGTAATGGAAAAGAGAGAAGACACGGGTTTATAATCAGCATCAACACTGTAATAAAAAACGTAAAACATTTGACTATAATTGTTTATGGGGTAAATCCGCGTGGGTTTAATTTGCTTAGACCTACGTATGCAGAATGCTCCGATTGAGAATTAAATAGCTTGATGCACGTACATTAAAACTGCATAAAAACTCAAAACTAGTTGTCTCTACTGTGGCATTCTATTTAGTGACTATTCTTTGTAGATTCTATCATCTTCTATAATTCTAGATC
This sequence comes from Willowsia nigromaculata, assembly GCA_034700605.1. NCBI lineage: Eukaryota > Metazoa > Arthropoda > Collembola > Entomobryomorpha > Entomobryidae > Willowsia > Willowsia nigromaculata. The sequence goes on from JAQIXX010001552.1 coordinate 16,261, forward strand.
TGTCGATAGAATGGAAAAATTAATTGTGCATAAAATTGCAATAAAATGGGAAAAGTGAGCAGGAAGTGGTCATAAACGATTAATGTGTGCTTGAATAATTTTTCATGATTTCCTGGAAGAGGATCATGGATGGCATAAGCTGAATCCATTCATCCATAGATTGATATTTCGGGGGCGTTCATCCTTTTATGCATCCTTTGGTTCTAGGTAGTTTAGTCTAACACGCATTATTAGTTTCCTACAAACAAAACCTAGCCCATCATAATGTCAGAGGTAAAATTGAATAGAGTTGAAATTCTTGATGCATTTGAGAGAACATGGTCAACAGGATAGATAATAAAAAATATCAGAATGAAAATCTAGTTGTTATGAATGTTGACTAGAGCGATGATGGCAAAGATGAAATCATGGCGTTTTTCATATCTACTCTGATAAACAGATAGGAACAAAAGGAAGACGCAATAGCAGCAACTATATCACATAATACTCGTTTTAATGACACGTCAGAGTCAGAAGCAGATCTCATTTCTTCAACTTGTTTATACTGATAATATGAAATGTGCAATCTACCAAGCCATATTGTAATGCTAAAGGCTTTGATATCCACAAGCGGTACATTCATTAGAAGACTGAATATTTTATAAGGGTAATAAACCTGGTAAACGGGTGAATTGAGAGGAAGGAAACCAAATGGACCCATGAGTAGAAAACACGCATAATATATTATTACGTTTCGTCTACACTTTGTGATATTTATTTTGAATGACGATTATGTAGACATCGGCATATCTGTGTTTTGCAGAACACGCTTGATGTATGTAATAAGGCTTGTTTTCATTCTTCACAGTGTAAATAAACAATTGTGTAACTGCTCACTTGATTGTAGCCGTATGAGAAGGCTGGATATAAAGGGAGTTATGTAGTTATATAGAAAAGGTAAATAGGTGAAAACCCATAAAATGCGCTAATTTTTCCTTCTAGCTCTGAATACTTTCATTATATCCTCAATGCATCAATTTATTTGTGCTCATCCCGGCTGTTTGTTCCCAATAGGCAGAAACTGCCATTGACACACATAACGCCAATGCATACCAATCATATACAAATCATCAACGAATACCATGCCATGACAGAATTACTACTATCAACGATGATGCACAATTATTGTCATTCACGCTATGCCATGCAATTGCCTTTTTTCATGTCTGTGATAAAATAATGAGTTATTGTGAGCTAATATTATTGGGAACTCACAGCATTTTATAGAATCCATTCATCTGGGTATATTACCAAATTCTAATTTATATTATAGAATTATATACATATGTATATTATATATATATTATATCTAATAGTATTAGCAATGCATTTTAAACGGTTGTTGGTTTAGATTCTAACATTTATTGTATGATTGTTGGAATATTGATTGCCCATATTTTGCATAGTTTGTTTTCATTTAATGCATTCATTTATTGTTCACTTTCGTGCTTCCAATAATATAAAACTGTAATGCCATGTTATTGATTATGATTACTTGTGATCAAAATATATGCCAATATGTCACAATGTTTGCGATAGTTATATAAAAATGCTAACATAAAAAGAAGCCAATCACTTCACGTTAAGCCCACAGTGTAATATATTTTGCAAGTGGACACACACTTTATAAATGGGCATACTTTCACACTTTATAAAGCACTGCAAGAAAAACACATTGTAAACATAACATGTGTTGTTATGTTTTTTGCATATTATCATGACGCGCATCTTTCTGTAACCAATCCTTATACTAACTACAGAGTCTCGCTTTCACCTAATGTATCTTTGTACTGACTGATTATTTTCATCATCAAAACATCATTTCTGACGTCACTCCTATCTTTCTCTTGGCACATTGCAAACTAAATAATGCGTCGTATTTACAACAACGCTACTATTTTCATTAAAACCATTTGCTTGTGTGAGCAAGCAAAACAAGTCATTCCTTCAACCAAACATAGGTATCACAGCATATTATTGTGATTAAGTGCCCTGTTGTTTAGGCCATATATATAATCACAGTTTAAATTCCTTCACTTCTAGAATTCTCTTTTAGTAGTTTTCGTAATGATTTGAAAAGCCAAATTTTAGGACATGAAAATGGATTATTGCAAGTTTCGTAAAACATTTTTTGAAAATACGCTGTAGTTACAAAAACAAACATAGCAAAGGTGTTTGCAAATTATGTTACCTGTATTATTATTGGCAACCACAGCGAATTGAACCAATTCAATATGGCGTGAATTGTTAAAGCCAAAACAACGCAGCCACGAATTCAACATTTCTGCGTCACAGAAAACCGATTTTCTCCTTCGAAGATTACAAGTGTTAGTTGGAATTTCTAGAAAGGAGGACGACTTACCTCTTATGCGTATTTATTTTGCGTATGTTTCACCTTGCCACGTGCGTAGGTTGCGTTTAGTTATGAATGAAAATATTATAGAGGTAGATGTTGAGTGCTTTATGCGTACATTTTGAGTAGTTCATGAACCCACACATGACACGCATATAAACCCAGTCCTACGTACGAAGCAAAACACTTTTCCTCACGCATATTTATACGAATGACCTGCCATCATATTGCTAGAATTAAAGTAAGCTCAGTTGTCGGTTGGAAGCAGGACAGGTAATAGATTAAGCCTACCCACTACTACCATCATCGGTTGGTTGTTTTTTGAACATGGGCTAATATTTGCGTACACGTACATATAAATTGACGTAGTTTTTGGGAAAGCGAAAAACTGTATGCATTCCATTCCTAGCTACGAGGCTTCCCGCTGAAATGTCTCTGAGGGGATATTATTAAAATTGAGCTGCCACAAACAAGCTTCTACAAATTACGCTTTGGTTGTACAGGATCCCTTAAACTGAATGTTTCTAAAAGTTCCTCAACGACTGTTTACGGTGTGTAAAAACATAATGTCATTATAGAGAAACTTTGGACACGACACGAGCCGTTATATGAAACCGTTATATGTTGACAATTTCATTATCTTCGACAATACTTTAATTCCACTATAGGACAGTTTTTCATCTATTATACTGCGTCTACTCCGTCCAATTTTTAGATGGATTTCGAAACATCCTTGCCTTCAAACACTCATTTTTCCTTTTATGTCGGTAGTTGTTTTGTTAACGCATAAAGCGCTGGAAATTGACTTTAACAAGGCATGGATAATAGATTGAATGAAATCATTATTTATTCAAACGCTGAAAAGGGGTTTTCAATGCGCGGTGCATTGCATTTACGTACAAAATACTTTTGAAGCAAAGGAAAAAATTACGGCACTTTCTCCGTTCACTCTGTCTCAACTTTGGTTACACACTTGTCAATAATTTACGCCTCCATCCTCTGAGACTACAAGATGCAAAGGGTTCGAGGTGAAGTTCTTGTTCTTATGAATAAAGTATGGGTTTGAATTCGGTTCAGTAGTTAGAACTTTAACTTATGCGTGTCTGTTACTTATGAAGAAACGAAGAAGTCCGTTTTAGACCCATAGAATTCGCAGAGCGGAAACCAATTTCTCTGTAAATAAGATCTGTCAATCGAAAGAGCAATCTAGACTGGCACATTCTCTTTTTTCAATCTTCTGCTTTGTAATCAATATTTTGGCTGGAAAGAAAGTTTAGGATTCTGATATGCTCATTTGAAAGAGGGTTACGGGCACTGGAAATACGTACATATTATATAATATGTTACTACTACTACTTGATCACTTCATATCATTGCTTTTTCTTCGGAGCTTCGAATCCAGAATGCTTAAAAGCAGATCTCCATTAACCCACATGTAACATATTAATTCCAAAACTACAGCAATTATAGGATATGTGGGAGGCTGTTTATAAGCAGACATAATTTGGTGCACATGAGTGTACATTATTTCCTAATATACTGTAAAGAGCGCTTTTAATAAAACAAACAATAACCATTATTCCACAACGTTTGAACTACATTTCATGATTTGTTTGTTTACCTTTCTGTACAAAACCTTCTACGTATAAACATAAATTATACTAACTGCCAAATGCTTTCACTCCTTAGACCAGTACTTTGCGACTTGAAAGGATCTTTAAGAACTTTCTGCGCCATATACACTGCTATTAGTACAAATGCTGTGCATGATTCGAATCAACGTTTCAAGGCTCTTGTAGCAAATCTTCTTAACTTCTGAGTACTTTCACTAATACACAGTTACACAGAACTTTGGTAAACGTAGAACAATTTTGTCTCTTACCTTTCAAAAATCCATGAAAACATGTTTACCTTTACTTCCTTACCTTGTTTACCTTTTATGTAAAAATTGTTACAGACATTCAGTGGTTTACACCACAGAGGTTTACACCAACGTACAGTAATTGGATAATAGATATATGACTTTTATAATAGAGAGTGAAACAAAAGATACAATTTAGTGGTTATTTTTATTCTGACAGGATGTCTAATGTGGGAGTGGATTGTTTTTTGCTCCAATAAATTTACGAAAATGGTTTTTATGCATAATATCTTGGTTTCGTACGTTGTTCTATCCATTTCTAAATCAGTATTTATACAAGTAAATAATATAGGTATTATATATCTAGTTAAAAATTTAAGAATTGGAAAAGGTCCCTCAGTTTTACGGCATGAACATTTGAGTAGGAAGAAGAAAGGAAAGATTGAAAACGCAACTAGCAGTCCTTTTGAGGAACTCTTGTTTGTTTACTTCTTCAAAGAAGATTGCAAACCTGACTGACGCTCTTGTCTGCAAAAATAAATGACATTTCTTATTTTCACTTTTGCTTCTTTCCTTTTCCGCTTTCATCATCTAAAAACGCCATCATTATTATGAGAGATTGTCCCCTTATAACATTACATATGGAGGAGCTACCAATGAAAAAATCAAAACATATTCCTTCTAAGAACTATAAGAACATGAAAACAAGAGCACAAGTATTTTGTTATACATGTCTATCTGCAATAGAAAATAGTAGTGATGTTTAGACAATAAAATCATAACATAATGAAATATCCGCCCGATAATCAATTTTAGACATGTGCATTGTAACTCTGTTGACCTCATTTTATTTGTATCTTCAATTATAGAATTATAGAGTCTTGTTTTCGCATAGTAATCGTTTGCAAACGTATAACAATTTGATCATGACAAACAACATCACAATTTAGAATGCCCATCATTAAAAATGATTGTTTCATGGATTGCTCTTCAACCCTCTCGCAAAGTGGGTTGAAAGGGTTTGATATCAAATAAATATGGCACCCACTCAGAAAACAAGATGACACGTGTTTAAGGACATCAAAATTCTTTGGTAAATATTTTTGACCTTTTTGACATTGCTAGATAATGTCAACAATGTTGAATCTTCTTTAAAATGCAGTATTTACAATAAAATTGATGTACAATACGCACAAAAATACTACGATTCCGGTTTACCGGATATATTGTAAGAAGAAAAGAAGGAAACAAGCAGCAAATGAGCAATATGGTTTGCTGTGGGATCTCTTCAAAGTATAAACATCTAACAATTACTACATAAAAGTCTGTTATGTAAGTACAAATGCACGACTTGTTATCAGGATATTTCTAAAACCAAAACTACAATTGTTACCTGTCAATCTAACCGAGCCACAAACTATACGATCATGGTTTATTAAATATTATGTGAACATAAAATCAATATGTGATTTCCTGTTTTTTTGCAGACGGTAGCGAAACGGGAAGACGGATAGCTTTAGAGACAGATGTGACTGAAGTCGGAAGCGAGTGGGGAGGTCTTCAACTAGCTGGATTAAGGCCTAGACATTGTGTGATTGCCAGTACGGAAGGAATTGTCACACTTACACCGTCATCCAGAGATGCTGACATTTACGTTAATGGACAGCGAATCTACGAGACAACGATACTTCAGCATGGAGCAATAATACGGTTTGGGAGAACACACTACTTCCGCTTTTCACATCGAGCAGGACAGCCTTTCTCAGAAAGGTAACTACTACTACTACATAATAATAGGGCGGAAGGAGTGTAGTATTGATTACTATTATACTCATCATAATTTGATTTTCATATCCTCATCCACTTTCACCGAAATATTATTCGTCATATTCGATCATCAGAGTAACTTATATAAGTTGTCCGGAATCTCCGCTCCGCTCACTTGACTAGAAATGACAAATACCAATTTCATTAGAGTGGGTAAATGATTGATGCTTATTTTGTTGCGAATGAAATTTATTTTTCTTATGCAATGATGGAGAGTGAAAGTTTGTGCAAAAAGCAATTGCAATGTTCCTATGTAGTGCATGTTTTTCCTCATATTTATAAATTGTATAATTTATGAAGAACCTTTTGGTTAATGTATTTATTATATTGTATAGTTTATCCAAGTTAATTTTGATTGAGTTATTGAGCTTCTTTTTTTTGTTTAATTATTTTCTACTTTAGGGAAATTATTGAATCTCCTACTGCTGCAAATAATAGTAATAATAACAACAATATACCCGGAGGGGGTGTAGATGGAAGAACTACACTTTCTCCTCCCTTATCACCAACGCAGGAAGATGCTCCCAGGTATGTTCGCTCACACCTTTTTTGTTTTCATTTCTGTTTTTGTCTTTTAGTTTTATTTGATTTTTATTTGCCCAACTTTCACATTGTTTTCATTCTGCTGCTCTGTCTTTGATCAATCGCTTTGCTTTACTGTCTCCAGACCACAATTTTGCAAAGCATTCATCAAGGTTTACGTAATATCGATTTACTTGATGCCATCTTAATTTTCACTTTCCTTTGCAAAAGAGGAGTAGGATGTAGTGATGGATCTATCTCTAGTAAAAATGAAGTGTTTCGTCTTTTGCTACTATACTTTCTACAATTTTTATTCTATTCATTTTCCTAAAAGTACTCGCAAGGATATACTTGCACTGGTATGGTTTCTGCATATGGAATAAAAGTAATAATTAAAAACATGGAAGTAAAAGAATGCAACTTGAAGCTTCGAATTGCTCAGTATAAATTGCTCAAAAGGAGGTCTTTTAATTATATTATCATGTAATTATTTTTACAGAATGATTCGTCCTGATTCCATTTTGCCAGCAACCCTAGAACTTCCAGAAGCTGCAGAAGAAGCCTATCTCTCTGTAGTAATACTTAATGTGATTCCAGCCAATCTCCAGTTCAAGTTAGCACCGACCTACGCCATTTACTTGGCAGCGAGGTATCGTGCCACAACGCACTTTCGACCTGATGTCACTCCACATGAAAGAGCCCATCTTCTGTCTGCCTTTCTACTCCGCGTTTCCAACATTCTTCTTCAAGTCGTTCACGAGAGAAACTCTGATGCAAACAGTCTTGCTTTCTGGATGGCCAATTCATCAGAGCTGCTCCATTTCCTAAAGTCAGACAGACAGATCGGAGCATTTTCCCTTGATGCTCAGGATGTCCTTGCAGAAGTTGTACAGCTTGCATTCAGGCATCTTGTTACATGCATTCAAGGGGAATTGTCCACTCTTGTAGGACATTTTTTCTTGGAGAGAGATGAAGAGGATGACAATGCAACGACACCGGTACAAAATATAATATTCGTTAATAATTACTTTACATGTATTTTCTAATGCTCTCAGTAAATGACCGAGAGTCACTCTAGTGAAAAATGAATCAACTGGGCAATTTTTCTCTTGGCTGCCTTTTTGAGCATGAGAAAAGTTCATTTCCTTTACGGTTGAAATAAAAGTGCTATAAAAAAGGAAAATCACTTGTTAATAGCTATACAGCTACATAATGCATGTTATCGTTTACACATCCACACTAGTACACGTACATGATAATTTTTCCATCTGATCATGTACATTCACAACTGAGGAATGGTTTTAGAGCTACAAGATATTTTAAGGCTTTAAATCAACGGCAATGTAGAGAAAATTAATTAATCGTGGTAGCTGTCTTTGGTATAATAATGCTTGTCATACAAAGCTATTAATATAACTTTTAGATTAAAGAGCAAACAATGAGCTTTGATTAAAATTTGAAGACGTTTTTACCTCAAAATTCCTAGTTTCCACTCAGCACTACCACTGAATTCTGATTATAAGAAAATATTAACGTTTAACACCTAAGTTGTCCTTTGTAAGTAAGGTAATAATAAGTTGAGGAATGCTGTATACGTTTCAACTAATAAGAAAATGAAAAAAATATGCATTCTCTTCTTTTTACCTAATAGTGATAGGATAGTGTTAATGCATCTCGGAATCTATTGTTGAGCTACAGCAATGTCAAGGCAAAAATGTCAACATAATTTGATATAAAACTAAAAGAGGAATTAGTCTTTACCCCGAAATTAGATATCACAAAGCCATTTGGAAACTCATATACAAACATTGCACATATAGCAAGCGTGAATAGATGAATGATAAACTTCGCATAGAAGTAATACGCATAATAGCCACCTCCAAGCAAAAACCTACCTCTCCTACTATCAATCTATCAACCAACATTCGACTTGGCATCCGTGTACAATTTTGCAAGAATACATTTGACGAAATGCCAGTTTTGTGCAGAGTAAATAACTTATCTAAAGTACTTTCTGAATAACTTACCATTAGTTTGATTCCTGTGAAAATGAACAATGATACTTTTCCCCAATTTTTGTTCCTTACGGAGCCAATAAATTAGTTCGTTTAGCCAAACTAATCAATCAACACTAATAGTATGTAAAGAACCATGATTCTCTGTACTTGCCAACATTTTCATTGAGGAGGACAAACTGGAAGTATGATATTAACGTCAGCGTAGGGTAGGGCAAGGTTAGCAAATACCGTGTAATAAGTAATGAATTGAGATAGAATTGTAACAACGACCTGCCCTTTATTTACAAATGTAATAATGATATTTGCACATTTATTTTGTCTTAAACTTACTACTTAAGGAGAAAAGTACCAAAAAACCTAATCAATAAGTCAATAATCTCACGTAAGCGCACGCCATTCAAGTTACGCCTGTCATTCAACGACTTTCATACAGTCCTTCAAACATTTTCATCTATTTTTTAAAGACTTACCTTTCCATTCACCGTTACTTCTTTTCTCTTCTCCATATATAATGAAATTACGTATGATATTCGGTACTAATTAATGAACCAGTGACACGAAAAGTGCATTTATTGAATATTCACTATAAAAAAGTAATTTTTCCTTACTTGTTTCATTAGATGTATAGTCAATATCATCTCAAGGGGAAAATCTATTGAAAAGTTTTTTGGTGAAGACGTTTTCTCTCAAATAAGTGATGAGTGAGTAAATTTGCTATAATTTTTAATTAAACTTGTTTATTACAGATGCTTGGAGTCCTGGGATCTGGGATGACACTGCTTCGCCGTTCCCGAGTGAATGCTGCGCTTACAATTCAACTTTTCTCTCAACTTTTCCATTTTATCAACATGGCCGTTTTTAATAAGGTAACTTGCTCTCTCGAAATTTTGTAATAAATTATTAGGAGCTGGAGAGAGAATGGCATTTAAGTGTTGGTACATGCTTATAATATTCATGTATGCTTCATTACAATGTTTACTTGCAAAATCAAGTAAGTACTTTCTTCCACAACAAGCCAGCATGTAGTAACATACATGTCCTCAACCAAAAGTGACCAGGCTTACCTATTTATTTACTTGCCATTAGACGTAATTAGTACGCTTTTGACATTTAATAATGAATGACGTTTTGAAATAGTAGTTTTTTCCCTACCTAGTTGGTTGATGGATCAAAAAACCAGTGTATTTTCTAGATTCAAGGCAAGATTAGAATAATGGAACCCCCTTTCGTCTTAGGTGCGACAACTTTTCGTTGGGTAGTTCATCCATTAGTGCATAAATATATATTATCAAATTCAAAAAACCATAACCTACTAAAACTAACTACTTTTAAGATTAGATCGAGAGCATAAAATTGTCTTTAATTTTTGTGAGCATTAGATATGAATACGTTCTTTCTATCTGCTTTCCTAAGCTTTACTATGCCACAAATTAACATTTTCAGACAATTCAACTTCTGTAGTTGTTTGAAGAGAATGTATATGAGTAAATATATGCTGAGGAATGAATGTAACAATTATTAGTCTCTTTCTGAACACAGCGTAAGCAGTTGTGCCCAGACAGCGAACAATGTACGCTTTTGCAATTTATTGCTCCATACCTTAGATCTACAATCTATTGATCTGCTTTAGAAAATTTAGTGTCAAAGGAAGTCGGTCCCATGGGTAGAAATTTATTGGATTTACGTTGTAAATTACAGTTATTCAATTCTAGTCACCCACACACGGATGAACCGTGGTATATAAAATGATTCAGTGGAGCAAAACATGTATTAGAATTTTGATTGAAGTGTGCTTTGATTTGGAAGCAATGATTTATGAAAAGGGAATCTGAATATACAGACTCCTAAAAGTTTACCTGGTTTAAAAATATGTAAGCCCTTGAAAATTTATTTTGAAGGAAATCAAAATGTCGTTTATTTTTTGTATTAAGAATCTAAAGTATTGAAACCTTTCTCCACATGATTTATTTACAAACCTAGTTAGTAGCCGATAAGCAAGTTTCATTCGACAAGAAAAGGAATAAAGGTATTTCTGATACAGTTTCGAATGCGTAGTCAGAATTCCGCCTTACAGTTGAATATACGTTAATTTTGTAAAGCTAAACAGAAAGCGAATACAATAAGTAGACAAGCGAGTACCTCTGTGTGACGAGCACAAAAAGGGTAAAGGAGAAACACGAGAAAAAACTGGTTTATGATATCACGTTCGTAGATATGCAATATCATTCTTTCTGTTGGCAGTACTAATTTACAGTAGTTTCTTTAAAACGGGAATAGTGATTCTAACCTAAAAATGAAATTATAGAAGACTTCATGCTTTTGACATGAAAGGGAAAGGCGGCAAGGCAATCTTTTGTGGCAAAGAGGTGTTGCTTTCTACGATCTTGTCAAGCTAATGCAATCTTGTAAATGTGAACAACAGAGTACATGAGCTGAGTAAACTTCATTTTTTTTTCAATGCGCGAAAGTATACGTGGATGTATCCACCACATAAAGCACAAAGTATAAAACCGAGTACAGATTAGGTCACACTTTACTCCCTTCCCTGTCGCAACCAAGCAAATGCGTAGTTGAATTTCTCTCTCTCAAGGGATGACTATCGACACAAAAATTCCATCAGTTGAGACTTGCTTACACCACCAGGTTTATCTACTTCAGCATCTCTGTGGCTTGATTAGGTGTGAATGTCATATATGATAAAATGTTCGAAAGAATCACAATGCAGAAAGAAAATGAAACGAAGGAAGCTTGTCATAACCCTTTTGACGAAAACGAGTAAATACAGATAAGCTTGTTTGTATGGGATGCGCATTTCACTTATTACCTTTCTTTCCGGGTCGTAGATGCCTTGTGACATTGACTGGCATTTTTAGGTGAGCGTACGTATCCAAGCAAACTAGATGATTAAAGTAAAAGCAAGTGCTTTCTCTTCGAACATTATGTTTTTGTGACTGTATCAGATGCAAACTTGTACGTTTGACACGGTGCATGTCAGGCAAAAAGCCTTTCAAAATTTTCTGCCAAGTTATAGCTTGTGCTACATGAGCATTGTACTAGAAATTATGAGGAGTGGTGGAAGAGAGTGTAACGAAATGAAGAGGGAAACAGGAAATAATCCGTTAAGGGATAGGTACTGCATTTTGAACATTTACAATCATATAAATTACAACAAACAAATTTTCAAATTAAAATTTTGCTTGCACGGTGCATTTTAAGTGCTAACAAAAGCGAAGTACAGGTATGTTTTTGGTTTCTTATCATGTTACGATAAATCTTATCCAAAGAATAAGTAATTTTACTTTTCACCACTGAAATTAATAGGATGTGGAGAGTGTAAAGCAATCAGATCTAATAGTACGAAATAGTTTGTTTAGAGTAACGAAGAAAAATATCTGGAGAGAAAATTTTAAAATTAAAAAGCTCAAGCTTAGCACATATTTTATCATGTACCAAGATTTTTAGCTGCTGTAAAGAGCTTTGTAGTAATTCAACTTGTCTGATGTGACAGATTAAATTAGAAGTTGCATTTTATTCTATTGTTTTGTTTAGGACTTAATGGTATTCCATTTTATGTTCTTTATATTTTGCTAAAACTCTATGCAATTTAAAGTTAACCATCGTAAAGATTTCGTTTATAGAAACTTATTTTCGAGCCAAGTTCTATTTCAGAAAACTTATTTGGATGTATTAGCATCGTTTGACAAAGAGTCAATTCTCAAAGACAATAAATTGTCTAGATGTGGCAATCTCTCAAATATAACCTTATTTTATGATGAACCACCTCCCTGAAAATGCCCATAGATTTTTATTTTAACAAATACAGGAAGAGTATCGCTACATGTACTAGCAGTACTAGCACTACTACTGTATGAATATAAAAAGTATGATGTTGCTTCTATCACCTCTTTGAAGAAAACGCTTGTCCTGCTTATGTTTCAAAAACGTTGACAAGACACTGAACCAAAGAAATTGCTATCAAAATTCTTCATACGTAAGTTCAAAGAGTGTTTCAGAAGTTGATCGAAGAAAAGGAAATGCAAATTTTATTGTGAAAGTTATTTGTTCTAGGTTTTATTCCAGGAGCTTTCACTTTAACTGTATTCTCTAGTCCCTGTTATCCCTTTTCCATCTTGTCTTGATGGTCTCAAGCGCACACGTGTAGAACTTCACTATTTTGTGATTCTTTGTGAACATTTGCACTGCATTTTCTACTTGTTAGTTGATATTAGCACGTAATCGAATTGAAGACTTGTGGGAGAAAAGGTACGTCTGGCTGAATGGCAATAAACAAATACAGTTCACGGGTCCTAATCTAACTTTAGTGTAAAGTAAGCCTTAAAAGAAACGAAATTATATTTTAGAAGAATTGGAGGTGACTGTCCCCGAGATGCAGCTTCATTTACAAAACAATAAAGCAAACAATATAGACAAACACGTAAACGAGCAGCTTTTCTCAAAACTTTTCAAATAGAACGATTGGACGGTTACTTCCCATATCATTTTGCTTGACAGAGTATTATACAAGTTCAATCATAGGTAGGTCCTCTATAAACCAAGTATCTAGTGGATATAAGCACCAACGGATATGAGGAAAATTTAAGGCTTATCAGAATTGATTGCGAAGCGGAAATATGTTCTCGCGTGTAAAACCTGCTCGCTTTTGATGATACAAAGCTGAACCCTCGTAACTTATTATGTTAAGCTTCTTTCACATTTGCGTTGTATCATGCAAATATTTTGGAGAGGAGGTGTGTTCCATACAAAATATACACTAATGACGTTACGAGTAAAACGCTCGTTTCATCGGATCTTTTCTAGTGCATTGACATCAAACGAATCCGATAAGTTTCGCTAAGAGTTTGTTATTGTTACAAACGTATGTTATGATATCAATAACAATCGTAGCATAAAACTGAGTGATGTTCTGCTTACATTGAAAATAATAATAATATCTAGGTTTACTTTGTTACATGCATAGTATTTTGAATAGAACATGTCATGAGTTAAAAAGAATGTTTCAATGTGAATTTATACACATAAACTACATTTAATATAGGTAGGTAAAATAGCGTCTTTTAAAGAGAATAATCCATTTATTGGATTTGATACCCCCGTCAGAATTTGTTACAAGAAATTCCAATTTGAAATATTGGACCTTATAAAAATGAAAAGAAAATTTCCTGGAAAATTCTTCAACGGTCTTATGAATTTCGGCGGGAACATATGTAGCAATATACATACAATATATAACATCCATTTTACGACTCTCTTGTGTCTCCTCAGTGCATTCATTATTTAAACTCAAACTCTCTCAGCCATGTTTGCCGTGTTGTAATTGGGAAGAGTTTGGAAGGACTATGCCATAACATGCTACGCGAATGAAGTTTCATCCATTTCATATAGTAACGTTTTGCCTTCAATCAGCGAGCAACAGGGTTCTGAAATACAGAGAAAGTTAACCTGCCGGCCGTGAAATGTAGAAAAAAGTTGGAACTAAAGGGGAATATGAGATTGCTATAGGTTTCTTTGTTGGAGAAAGTTATGCATGGTTTAATAACTGATGAGGCGGCGCCGCTCAGGTTTTCCCATTATATTTTACTCCAAACTATGCTACAATTTAACATATCTTCTAACAAAAGGAACGTGTACTTCGATTGATGTAGTAAAAGCCAAGTAGAAGCATATAAAATGTCGTATGTCCTTACTCAATAAAATGCAGGTATATTGTAGCTGGTTGTTTAAGTATATAGAAATATGATATACAGATAGGTAAACTCGTCATTGTTTATGATGAGACTTTCTCGCTGTTCAGTAACATGTTGCACATGCTGGGCACCTACTTGGCTCACTTTTCTACATGATAATATTCCCATAAAATTTCCAAGAAAGTAAACAATTAGTTTTATTTCATATAAAATTACAACAGCGGGATTGTGATGAATTTGGGATGGAAAGCCAAGGGTTGGTGTGGAAATCTCAGTATAGTAGCATGGGGTAACTCTGTGTTCCAACAGTTGGAACTTCCAACTCACAAGAAAAATAGTTTGAAAGAAAGCTTTAGAGGGTGATATGCCAAAGAATATTACCAGCCGCAGCCTCATAATACATGTCTAGGTAAAAGCTGAAAAGTAGAAAGCAATCCTTCCATTGTTAGGTGAAAGTCTGTCTCAGCGTATTCACACACACACTGGCACCATAGTTGATGGTAGCAAAAGTTTTGAAATGGTGAGCTGAAGCTGAAACATAACTACTCCAAAAAATAACAAAATCTGAAATTCATATGTAAGCCTAAGGGTACACTACGTCAACTTCGTGTCTTACCTTCGTCATCTCGTCCCTTTTCTTGCATAAATAACTAAAGGCAGTCTGAAATTTACAAAGTTATGAACGAAAAAGTAAAGTGCACTATATACGAGCTGGCATTATTGTCATAAATGATTGTGTACAAAATGAAGTATGTACTTATGAAAATTCTAGACGTTCCAATCATTCCATACAGAATGAAAAATCTTGTAACGATGAACGGTACGTGCCTACGTGATAAACTAATATCATCTTACAGGACAATCACCTCTGGCCTTAAATTAAAATAGAAATGAGAGTTGCGATTACAGAAGTTTTAACCTTGTGACATTGTGACCGCCATAGAACTGGTTACAGATTTTTGAGGTTTTACCAGAATTTGTGGGAATAATTTATTAATTTAATGTGCCATTCCCCAACGAGAAAATCACTGTGAAAGCGTAAAGTGAAAGTATAGCCATGGGTCATGTGACTTAACCTGAAAAATGGGATTATAATGAACGGATGTGGCAGAGACGAAACAAGTCAATGGTGAAATCTTCCATTCACAACTTAGGTAGGTTAGTAAATAATAAATATGACAATCTTCATTGTATTCAGCTAGCCCTCACCAGTTCAAGCGGTTCACAGAGAGATTTGTATGGTTGTGTGGTTCATGTGTTCGGATTAGCACACAATAGTAACATGTAATCGTGGAGCCTTAAAGCAACAACAAAGCAATATTTTTCTGAATACTAAAAATACTTTTATGAAATTCTAGTGCTTTCTTTTCACGGACACATGACGCTGCTAGGAAGGTTTCTCCTTTTGTTGTCTGCAAGCTCACACAAATTATGAATAACTGTGAACAATGCATTCTATAAAATGGGGTTTATATAGCTTATGATTTTTTGCTTTTGTGAACTTCCTCATGAATAATTTTTTCGTGGTACGTTTTGGTTATGCGTTTTAGATAATGACATATATGTCGTCAACCAAATGACAACTTTTACAAACTAGAAATTGCCATTATTCATAGACACAGCATGGTCAAAGTCATTCTATATGGATGAAATATCAACAGAAAAATAATGAACTTGCATGTAAAATGTACAACTAATCATGTCATTCAGTTCTCAGTAAATGAATTATAGTATTCCGGTTATGATGCGAGTTAATGCGATATGGATGGATGTGTACCAGTGTTGGGGATCGGTATTTACCGCGGTAATTTTACCGAAAGTTATCGGTAAGTTATCGTTATTTTTGTACCGA